>JACEFZ010016343.1:187500-336722 GCA_014155875.1 Cepaea nemoralis
AAACCTGCGTTTTGTTTGGCGCTGACATCATTTAATGGATATTCGAACAAAAAACTGACCACAAAGCTTGCAGGAAAGTATTTTAACAACCACTGCGCTACCAAAATTATCAGTTAACCCTCATGATGCGGTGCTGATGATGATGTTGAATCTGTCACCACCAGGAAGCCTTCGACGTGCTGGGCTTCACGCCCGAGGAGAAGACCTCCCTGTACCGATGCACGGCAGCCGTCGTTCACTTCGGTGAGATGAAGTTCAAGCAAAGGCCCCGCGAGGAGCAGGCCGAGGCTGACGGAACCGCTGGTGAGTGACTTTTCAAACATGTTTGCTTGGTTGGGATTTAAGGTAAGAGAATCGACTTCGTTGCACTGGGTTTGCTCCCATATGGCTCGGTCTCTTTCCACCGGGCGACCTGCCGAAAGCGTCGCACAAATCACGAACTCCGTAGCTCAGTGTTATTCAATCACGAGTTATGCTGAATCAAGAACCGACATCACAGTTTTCGAGACATTTCCATCTGGGCCCCGACCTCATCTTCAATAGCCAGCGAAAAGTCCAAATACTACTGGTATTAGCTGCAATCTGATTATGTGTCCGTATAGCCTTTCCTCGGAATATTGATTGTCGGCCAAATCCCCAATGCAGCCCATTCTCTCTAGGCTATGAGGATTTATGTGTGATTCCACACTATACACATGATCCTAACGGGCTTTGACCACATCTGCCTTGTCATTCAGCAATACCCCATCCAGCGGGGCAGACCCAGCCAATATATCCTGCTGCTCGATTCCCACCACACCAGCATGTCCTGGGGTAAAGGTCCAACAGCTGCTCCCTATCTTTGATTGCAAATACTCACCTGGCAGGTCATTTGCACAACATAGCTCCCAACACAGCCCAACCCTTGACCAGTTTCTATGTCTCATGCATTTCCATGCCGAATGTATCTTTCGTGTCCCTTGGCCACCTTCGAGCGGATGACATTCTGCATGCATATGAGTCGAAATATATGCCTTAAATATATGCCTTAAATATAGGCCTCCCTACCTTTATAAGTTAATGATACCCGTGTCTGTCTGTCTGTCTGCCTGCTTGTATGTCTGTCTGTCTGCCTGCCTGCCTGTATGTCTGTCTGCCCGTCTGCTTGCTTGTCAGCCTGCCTGCCTGCCTGTCTGCTTCCTTGTTTGTCTGTCTACCATGGTAATGAAAAACTGACATTTCCAATCAGGAGTCCCAGCTGACATTACCCTGGGAATATGAATGCTGTATATTTCATCTTGAAACATTCACTGTTTGCTTTGTTGTATATTGAGTAACTTCTACTATGTACCAAACAATACATTGTTCTACTTGTTGTTTGTGTCTTCACTATCCCAAGTTCACATTAGGAAACATTGTGTTGAATATTTACACAGTCTAGAATGTCCTTAGATCTCTATCTATTTCATGTACTTCTACGTGTGCCCATCAATATACGTGGTCTCATTTCACAAATGTTGTCTCCTTACAGAGGCAGAGAAGGTCGCCTTCCTGTTGGGTGTCAACGCTGGTGACCTTCTTAAGGGTCTTCTGAAACCCAAGATCAAGGTCGGAACTGAGTTCGTGACTCAAGGCCGTAACCTCAACCAGGTAAATTCATCTAAAATTATGAGTTTGATTTACAGAATACTTTAGTTGTGTTATGTTATCCTAGGCTATGTTATTCTATCGTAGTTTATGCTAATCTATGCGATGCTATGCTATGTTATGCTATGCTATGATATGTTATATTATGCTATGTTATGTTATACTAAATTATGTTATACTATATTTTGTTATACTATATTATGTTATGTTATGACATGTTATGTTACCCTATGTTATTCTATGTTATGTTATATCGATCATCTTAACTCTACATTAGGCAATGCTATGCAGTCATGATGCGAGCTAGGTATTGTACATTTTCCAGCATTATAGGAGTATGGCATTTATTCCTAAGGAGAACATTATTAACTGGCTTCATCTTCCTTATATCGTTAAATATTATATCGTTAAATATTACATCATTAAGTATAACATCGTTAAGTATAATATCGTTAAATATAATATCGGCAAATAACGATAAATCGTTAAATATTATATCGTTAAATATTACATCGTTAAGTTTTATATCGCTAAGTATTAAATCGTTAATATTATTTCGTTAAATATAATATCGTTAAAATAATATATATCAATATTATATCATTAAATATGTACTTAAATATCGTATCGTTACATATATATCGTTAAATATTACATCGTTAAATATTATATCATTAAATATTATCTCAAAGATGTCAATTGAAACGAGAAAAAGAGTGTTGAGATGCTACATTGAACCTGTACTTTTGTATGGATGTGAAGCGTGGACAATGAGCAGTCAGGCTGAAAAACATCTGATGGCTGTAGAGATGTGGTTTCTGAGGAAAATGCAAAGAATACCATGGACAGCCAGAAAGACCAATGAACAAGTCCTTCAAGAAACAAATGAAGATCGTAAATTGATTAGAGAAATTAGACGTAGACAGTCAAAATTTTTTGGGCATGTTATGAGAAGAAATGGATTGGAGAATTTGGTGACAACTGGTAAGATCGAGGGGAACAGACCAAGGGGAAGACCTAGAAGCAAGTACCTGGATGGCTTAGGCCTGTGGCATGGTCGAGACAGAAACACGGAGTTGATCCACGACTCTGGTGATCGAGTGAGATGGCAGAACATGACCGCCCACGCTTACCGGCATGGCACATGATGGATGGATGGATTATCTCATTACATATTATATCGTTATAAAGCTATGTATTTCACCAAAAACTGATTTAATCCAGATAACGCCAACCACTTCCATGTTTCCGTTACATCTCAACCATCTCCACCCTCTGTCCTTCCCAGGTGACCTACTCTGTGGCCGCCCTGGCCAAGTCGGTGTATGACCGCATGTTCGGCTGGCTGGTCAAGCGTGTCAACAAGACCCTGGACACCAAGAACAAGAGGCAGTTCTTCATTGGCGTGCTGGACATTGCCGGCTTTGAGATCTTCGATGTGAGTGTCCTGGGACCAGCAGTCTTCACCTTATTGGACATCATTGTCGTCATCTTACTGGACATTATTGTCTTTTATCATACTGGAAATCCTCGTCTTAATTTTATTGGACATCCCTGACTTTCATCTTACTGGACATCCTTGACTTTTATCTCATTGGATATCCTCGTCTTTCATCTTACTGGACATTATTGTCTTTTATCATACTGGAAATCCTCGTCTTAATTTTATTGGACATCCCTGACTTTCATCTTACTGGACATCCTCGACTTTTATCTCATTGGATATCCTCGTCTTTCATCTCATTGGATATCCTCGTCTTCATCTTACTGGACATTCTCGTCTTCATCTTACTGGATATCCTCGTCTTCCGTCGTTGAAGCCTCCTCACCCCCATCTTCTAATCCTCTCTGTCTGTCATCTTCTAATTCTCCTCATCCACCATCTTCTAATCCTCACTGTCTTTCATTTTCTAATTCTCATCGTCCACCGTCTTCTATTCCTCTCTGTCTTTCATCTTCGAATTCTCCTAGTTCTCCATCTTCTATTCCTACTTGTCTTTCATCTTCTAATTCTTCTCGTCCTCCATCTTCTATTTCTCCTCGCCCTTGATTTTCCATTTCTCGTAATCAATCTTCTAATCAACCTAATTTTTCATCTCCGAATCTTCCTTTTCGCCCATCCTCTAATCGTGTTTCGTCTCTTCGCCGTTTGTATCCTAATCCTCATCTTCCTGAATTTTCTAATCCTCCTGGTCTTTCATATATTAATTCTCACAATCCCCCGTCTTCTAATCATGTACTCCAAATTCTCCTCGTTCTGCATCATCTAGTCGTCGTTAATCTTATAATCCTCTTGGTCCTTTGTTTTTCTTTTTAAATCCACATCAACCTCCACCGTCAATTCTCTTTTAAGCCTCCATCTCCTAATCTTACTTTATTTAATCCTACCTCATTTATTACACCTTGACCCCTGTCTTCTAATTCCCCCTCCTCCTCCTCATCAACATCATCTCATCCCATCTTACATCTCATCTCAGAATTTCATACAAGATACAATCTTTACAGAGTTCAGTTAGTTAGCGCTAGAAGTGACACACATATTCCATCTCTGCCTTATCTTGAACAACCGGTGAGTATATAACACCACATTTTCTCATTTTAAATATGAAATATTCATCACTGTCAAAATGATTTCTTTTGAGATTCTTTTACTGAGGAATCTTGTTGTAACCTTTCTTTTCTTTTATTCTGTCATTGTCCAGGGCTATTACTGTTCTATTTGTTTTCCAATCCTTGTTTATAATCATGAGAATGACGACATGCTACTTTTGTCAACCTCCACAGTTCAACAGTTTCGAGCAGCTCTGCATCAACTACACCAACGAGCGCCTGCAACAGTTCTTCAACCACCACATGTTCATCCTGGAGCAAGAGGAGTACAAGAAGGAGGGCATCGACTGGGAGTTCATCGACTTCGGCATGGACTTGCAGGCCGCCATCGATCTCATTGAGAAGGTCAGGGTCGTGTGTCTTTGGTTACACCAAGAGAGTTCATGTTTTGTACCGTAGAAATATTCTGCCATCATTCAACGAATTATGATCATGTCTACACAACAGTGACATGAATGGTTATGGACCTACACTCCAGTAGAAATGCTGAAAGCAATTGAGGAGAAGGGGGGGGGGGGAGAAGGAGGAAGAGGTGGATGAGGAGTAAGAAGAAGAAGAAGAAGAAGAAGATGATGAAGAAGAAGAAGAAGAAGAAGAAGAAGAAGAAGAAGAAGAAGAAGAAGAAGAAGAAGAAGAAGAAGAAACAGCAGCATCAACAGCAGCAGCGGCCTTGGAACATCAAAAGTATATGTTAGAAACACAGAACCGTACAGTATGAAGGGAAAAACAATATCAAGTAATAGGTTCTTGTATTAACGTGATCTTAAAATAATCTTAATCCCCCCCCCTCCCCCCCCCCCCCCCCCCCCCCCCCCCCCCCCCGGAAACCCTAAAATTTCCCCCATAGGGGGGAATTCCCCACCGGTTGAGAACCACTGCTGTAGCGGTTGCACACATGTAGAACAATGCAGACCCATGCGAAAGAAGAGTATTGAGCAGAATGAAACAAAACACGGGGAACTTAACACCGAGGCCATAACAACGACAGACGTGAACATCCTGACAGAGTGCAGTCTTAAACCACCCTATGGACTGGCCTAGTGGTAGGACAAACTTCCCAGTTAAAAAGATTAGTTACATATCCTTTACAGTACGTCGCATTCAACCCCAGCATTTTTGACTGTTTGTTATTTCTTGACAAGTTCACTTTCAGCAGTTTGTCCTTGCTTCCTGAACGACCGGCACTCATACCTTTGTATCAAAACCAACGCAAAGCGGCCTGCTGCCAAATTATCGACAGCTGTGCTTCAAACGAGGAGCGGCTGGCCGAGTGGCTAGAACGCCGGACTCTCATTCGGGAGACCCGGGTTCGAATCCTCGGTAAGGTGTGGGATATTTTTCTGTCGGGGGCAAAAAGAAAATCCTAACCTGCACAGTTCGCGGCGACTGCACTAGCCAGGCGGCCTTAATTCCTCAGGCTCAAAGACCCCTCTGCCATACACCGCAAGGTACTATATTGGCAGTAAATGACAGTTTGACAGTTTTGTGTGTGCTTCAAACTGCTTCAAACGGGGTATGCGGGATTGCGAATTGCATCCTTCGCCACAGAACTAGTTTCCGAGTATCAGACACTAAAGTTAGTTGCATGCCATTTACAGGACGTGGAAATCAACCCAATAATTCTCCTACTGTTTGTGAATTACTTTACAATTTTTACGTTCAGCAATTTGTCATTGCCTTATAAACGACCGACATTCGTACCATCGAAATCAACGCAAGACGATCTACTTCCAAATCTGTTCTGCTGATTTCGAACCCTCGAATTGTTGTGTCGGGGAATTGTAAAATTGCCTCTAAGTCACAACACCAGCTGTAACAGACACCATATACAAGTATCTTAATTATGTCTCAGAAAGATTGAACAGCGTATTGTTGGTCTTATCTGATTTAGTGACAATGAATAATATATCGCCACATATGACATTCCATTTGGAAAGAAGGACGACTGATAGCTATTTTAGAGTCATGGTGTTATTTGTTTTTTTTTGGGGTATCTTTTTTGTAATGATCAGGGAATGGAAATTTACATATGATAAAACTTGTTTATTTGCTTGTGTGCCATGTTTGGTCCAAACTTACTTGCTATATAGCACTGTATCAGCGAATACAACACAATACAAGCAACCAACATACAACTCTGTCCTGTCCACTCCTCAGCCTATGGGCATCTTGTCCATCCTTGAGGAAGAGTGCATGTTCCCTAAGGCCAGCGACAAGACCTTCCTGGAGAAGCTCAACAACAACCATTTGGGCAAGTCCAAGAATTACGGCAAGGCCGGCAAACCCAAGAAGGCGGGCGTGGTGGAGGCTCACTTTGAGCTGCATCACTATGCTGGCAGCGTGAGTATGCATGTCTACCTGTCTGTCTGGCTGTCTGCCATGCCTTCCGGGGTGGCTGCCTGCCTGCCTGTTTGTCTGGCTGACTGTATGTCCGTAACCCTGTCTGCCTTCCGGGGTGTCAGTCTACCTGTCTGTCTGACTGACTGTATGTCCGTATCTCTGTCTGCCTGCCTGGCTGGCTGTATGTCCACCTGTCTGTCTGCCTGCCTGGCTACCCACCTCTCTATTTGTCTGTCTGTCTGTCTGCTTATCTGTGTGGCTGTCTATATGTCCGCCTCTCTGTCTGTCTCTTTTTTATGTCTGTCTGTCTGTTTGTATCTCTTTGTCTACACATCTGTACGCCTGACTCTGTGTCAGACTGTCTGTGTCTCTTTTTGTCTGGTCAGTCTGTCTGTTTGCATGTTTGTCTGTCTGATTGCCTAACCTTTCTGTCTGTCAGTCTACCTGTTTCTCTATCTATCTGTCTCTCTTTTTTGCTTGGTCAGTCCGTCTGTCTGCATCTTAGTCTCTCTGATTGCCCGCCTGTCTTGATGTTTCTCAATCCGTTTTCTATATATCTGTCTGTTCCTGTGTTTTGGTCTGTTTATATATGTGCGTTCTTCAATCTTCGTCTGCTAGTTAATTGTATTTGTCTGTATGTCTGTGTACATTTCTGTCTATCTACCTACATATGTGTCTGCATTCTATCTGTCTGTCTACATGTTTGTATGTCTGTCTGTCTGTCTATCGACATAGATTTATGACCGTCTGTAGATCTGATTAGCTGTCAACCAAATATATGTCAGTCTGTCTGTCCGTCCGTCTGTCTGTTTCTCCGCCTGTCTTTCTGTCCGTCCGTCCGTCCGTCTATCTCTTTGCTTGTCTGTCAGTGTATGTGTCTGTCTGTCCGCCTGTCTGTCTGTCCGTCTGTCTATCTGCCTGTCTGTTTCTCCGTCCGTCCA
The DNA here is from genome assembly GCA_014155875.1 of Cepaea nemoralis. Taxonomy (NCBI): domain Eukaryota; kingdom Metazoa; phylum Mollusca; class Gastropoda; order Stylommatophora; family Helicidae; genus Cepaea; species Cepaea nemoralis. Next base: position 195,018 of record JACEFZ010016343.1, read on the forward strand.
ACTGTTCCTGTAAGGAATGACCTCCACCATTGCAGGTGCCCTACAACATCTCCGGGTGGCTGGAGAAGAACAAGGATCCATTGAACGAGACCGTGGTCGAGTTGCTGGCACACTCCAAGGAGGCACTCGTGTGCATTCTCTTCGCGACTGCTGAACCTGGTAAGTGTAGATATGTGTGCTCGTCGCTTTCCTAAATGAGGGAAAGACTGATCACCTATTCCTTCTAACTCTAAGGCCTACACAATGTCGTGGCCCTATCAGATCACAGACTCATGACAGGAAACTGATTCGGTGCAATTATGTGTTTATATTAATATGTTATTGTTAGTACTGTCCCACAAACATTGATGACAGGCTTGAATTTACCCTGTCTAGGATCTCTCTTGCCGGCCTCCTGGCTTAGAGGTTAGCGACTTTTCTCCGTAATCTTGTATACTCTCGTAGGCAACGTGATGACGGTGAGAATCAGCAGTGGTTCGAATCGCATCGGTAACTTACGGGGTATGCCGGCCGCTCAGAAAGCAATGGCAAACTACTGAGCGTAATCTTGCCAAGAAATCAATATACAGCTGAAAGATGCTGGTGTTGACAGCGATGTCCTGTAAAGAATATGCAAAAAAAAAAAAGAAATCTCTCTTAACATCAAAATAGGGCATCTCGATAAGAGGCTAGTCTGGTTAACAAAGAAAATATGGCCTCCGCACTGATTTAGTCAGCCATGGACTGCAAAGTGTACACACTGCGCGACCGCACGATAATCATAGTAATTTCTAGCCTTGATGGTAAGAAATCAGTACTCAAGTCTTGCACAAACCATTGGAGATGTCACTTGGGTGTCCGAAATTAATGTTTTGTTTTCCATCTCATTTTATTGATTATATAGTTTTGTTTAGACAAGAAAGGCACAAACACAAGGATGCATCATTTATTGCCTGACATGTGTCACTGATGCTAGTTGGTGTAGCGATTAGGACGTAACATTGACAATAGCATGAAAGTGGTCTGGCGAGGGTTCGATGCCAGCTCTTGTCCTTATCTTTTGGAGGGAAGGACTGGCTGCTTATCCCTTCATGCCCTGTGGCATACAAGAATATTATAACCACAACACTTCAAATACCCACAACAGTTTCATGCAGCGGGACTTGTGTGAATGTTTATATTACATGTTCCTTCAACTCGAATGCTGCAGAGTTATATACCAAATGAAGTGAACCGATGAATCAGATTTATGGCTGAAACTCACGACTCATCTATTCAATTCATAAGATATATGCTTCTTCTGTCAACATCTCATCTCATTCCTCTTAAACCTTGCGATGTCGAGGTGAAGCATAAACAGCGGGAAAGTGCCCATTATGGGCTTCATGTAGGTTAGGATCAGCTAGCCTCTCCCAGAAGGGGTCAAAAGTGAAAATTAGTAGCCTGCCGCCGACCGATGTTATTGGTAATGGCGTAATAGCAGGACAATTAAATCTGCAGTATGCACCAGACGACATACAGCGACACATGCCAGACAGCAAACTGTGCAATCTTCTATTTATGACTCATGTATTTCAATTCACACCGTTTTGTTATCAACAAGAACAACTGAATGTCAAATATTACTTCGATCTGTCACACCATATTCGCTACAACAAACATAATGATAATTACCTCAAAGAATAATTAGCATACTAAACATTCCTCTAACTGTGGTACGTTACATCTCAGTCAGTTAATTATACCTGCCGTGTTAACTTTAGTTGAGTGAGTCATGTATTATTTATTAATGTACATTTTCCATGCATTTTAATGCATGTTGTTTCTGCTGTTGTCGTTTTTGCCTAAGATTAGCTTCATAAGAAATGTATAAATGGAATAATGAATGACAGCAGAAAGATAAGAAGGGGCAGAATGTCAGACGGGCCTGCCTGCCCAATTCTAAACCCTCGTTCGTTCGTTTTTAATTATACCAATAACTGAAAATCTTAACTGATTTAGTTCCATGGGATGATTAATCGTCTGAGGCGATTTTCCATATCTGTCATAGGCGTATAAACTGTAGTTTTCCTTCTGCAATTCCCCCTTTGATTTGATAAATAATACAACATATATACCATATTAACAATCCTTTAAGTCATAACTGTGACACACCCCTACTTCCCATTTTCTGCCATCCATGTTTGGTTGGCACTGCATGCGTTAAATTTGATATCGTCTATTTTCATCTACCCCACAGAGGCTGGTGGAGCAGGCAAGAAAAAGAAGTCCACAGCTTTCCAGACCATTTCTTCAGTGCACAAGGTGAGCCATATCTCAATAGGACATTGGGCATAACAGTTACTAGACTCAAATATACTTTTATGGGATGCGGTGTCGCTGCAAATTGGTTAGTGCACTGACTGGCCAAGAGTTTGAACAGGGTTCCATCCTCGGGAGAGGCAGGATTGTTTTGTTTTCTCACCTGTACGGATCTGGGGTCAACCAACCCTCACATATGTGGGTGCTCGAGAATTGTGAGAATTTACTGGGAGATATCTGGAAATGAGAAATGAAGAGGTAGGGAACTGGTACGTCAGCTCATCTGTCGTGGTCTAGAATGGATTACGGCTTAACGTTTGACACTCCAACGGCAGTTGGTACGTATGCAGGCAGTCAGACAGTCAGACAGACAGACAAACACACATACAAAGAGATATATACAAAGACAGAAATACAGATAGATAGACAGACATATATGTATACACATAAAGATAGACAGACAGACACAGACAGACATATATACACAGACACAGGCAGGCAGAGAAACACATACACACAAACAGACATATATACACAGACAGACAGATTTATATACTCAGACAGAGAGAGAGACATACACACAGATAGACATATATACACAGACACAGACAGACAGACATATTTATATACTCAGACAGACAGACAGAGAGAGACACATACACACAGACATATATGCACAGACACAGACAGACAGACATATTTATATACTCAGACAGACAGACAGACACACACACACACACAAAGACAGACATATATACACAGACACATGCAGTCAGACACAGACAGACCAGTGCCTGGAAATAACTATGTACATACTTTTGACAAGGGACCAGACACATTTGATCTTGGCTCGCTTACCGATCCAGCCTAAAATTGCGTGCCATGGACTGTTCCGGGAAATAAAAGCGTCCTGTGTGATATTCAACACATCGCTCACCGTGTGTCAGCTAGTCTATACAATATGTGTCCAGCCCCATATACCGCTGTAAACCATACATATCAGCATGGGAAATGACCTTTACTTGCATAATTTTGACACATCCTTATTTACACTTTGACAGGAGTCGCTCAACAAGCTGATGAAGAATCTGTACAGCACACATCCCCACTTTGTGCGTTGTATCATTCCCAACGAGTTCAAACAACCAGGTAAGGTTTGATTGTTTGTTTGTTTGTTTTTAAATTTAGTTCGCTCTCTCTTAATTTGAGCGTAGTCCTCACAGGTCTGATGTTTCCGTATGGGCCAGCTCTCACTGTTACTAGTGTCCCTCGCCATCAGGCGAACCCACCCCGACTTCTGAGGTACTTGTAATTTATGTCCTCAAGTCAAGAAAGAGAATTCAACGTTTAAGGCCATCTAACCGTTGTAGGGAAATAGCTCCTATCCCCGCCATGAGCACACCGGAAGTTTAAGAGCGAAATCTTTTAACCTTTTGGCCACGCGACTTTCGATTGCCTGTCGGTGGTGGAATAACAGTAGCGTTGGGTTACTCTTTTCGTAAAATAACGATATTCCTAGGGCATACAAAACAAGATCACATAAAATTAATATAATTAGCAGAGATTATTTAACATCACCATCAATACATCATCATCACCACCACCACCACTACCACCACTACCACCATCACTACCACAATCACCACCACAACCATCACCACCACCACCACCACAATCACCACCACCACCACCACTACCACTACCATCACCACCACCACCACCACAATCACCACCACCACCACCATCACTACCACCACCACCATCACCACCACAACCATCACCACCACCACCACCACCACCACAATCACCACCACCACCACCACCACCACTATCACCACGACCACCAACAACAGCACATTGATTAACGCCATCAGTTAGGAATACCATCTACATTGACATTTCCAACAACGTTACAACATCTACACCAGCAACAAAAACAACAACATCAAGAATAAGAAAGTCAATATCCACAACACTAAACAAAACTACAACAATAAAACTAATATCAAGAACTACAACAAAATAAAAGAATAACAAACTCAACATCATGAAATATAACTTAGTAAACAAAAAAAACTACTACTACATCAACAATAATAAAATCAACATATTAAACTATCACAAAATCAACCATAATAAAACAAGCACCGACATCTACAACAAAATCAATAATAGTAGCAGAGTCAAGTACAGCACCAATAACAACTGATTCATGATCTTACAGGTGTCATTGACTCCCACCTGGTCATGCACCAGCTGCAGTGTAACGGTGTACTTGAGGGCATCCGTATCTGCCGAAAGGGATTCCCCAACAGGATCATCTACTCGGAGTTCAAGCAACGGTAAGTCTATACTTACACTTCTTCTGAGTTCAAGCAACGGTAGGCCTGTACTTACACTTCATCTGAGTTCAGGCAACGGTAGGCCTGTACTAACACTTCATCATCAAGTGTGATGCCGGTAAGCGTGGATGGTGTTGGTTCTCACACACGACCACTAGTCTTAGATCAGGGCGGTGTCACCTCTCGATTTTGCCATGTTGCCAAGTCATCCAATGTTTGTTTGTTGTTTTTTTTTGCTTGACCTTTGCTAGCTAATGTCGTGCGACGCCGAACTTCTGTAGCCAAGCGTCGGCAACGACTGCTTGTGATGGAATAGGACGTCTTGCAAGGACTTCGCCCCGGAGCTGTAGCGAGGGCAGGAGGGGCCCAAGCCTTAAACAAAATTAGCACAGAGAAAGAGCTGCTTCCGCTGGGAGCGTGGGGGAGGGCGGTTCCATAAGTTGTGAACAGGTACCAAGAAGGCAACATGGCTGCAATGATGTATATTGTGTCATAGTTGGCCACTGAGGTGGAGGCGATGACGAGGCAAACTTCCAGGGACAGACACTGATGTTCCCGCGGTCAGCTACGGTGCAGGGATAACGCTGATAGGTGCACCGGGTGCCCAGTGTGAGAGGGTGGGGTAGCTTCTGGACAGACACAATTACCGATGTCGATGTGCGATAACTTGTATCACGAATTTCTCGAAGATGGATACGAACAACAGTAGACAAACGTCCGGGAGAATGTCAGGAGGGTAAAGGGGCCGAAACATTTGGCTAGGGGGGAACCACATCTGATGATTGGAAAGCTCCTGTCGTCCTTCCTCCGTGGCGGAGTTGTTGCCGCCTCCAACACATGTGTACTGAAATGTTATAGCGATCCTGCTCTGCAACATGGCATTGAGTGAAAGAACCAGCTAGAAAGACCTTGTAGGCAGCTGAGATGTGCTTCCTGAGACGAATGTTACGAGTAATCTGGGTGGCTGGAGGCGTTAACAACTATTGTTTTAAAGAGACTAACGAAAGGAGACATACTAAACAGTTGTAGGAAAGAGACAATGTTTTTTTATGTTTAAACACAAAATAAGAAAAGACAAAGACAATGAAGAAAGTTGTGGAAACAGGAAAGATCAGCGAAGTACAAAAGACGAAGACAGACATTGAGAAATTATGCTTCTATGACGATGACATGGACGAATATTCTTAATATAATTGACTCAGATCCTCAAAGACTGAGATAATGATCGCCTACGTCACTTTTCAAGGAAAGCAATTTCAGATATTTTTGTGTGTAGATGTCTACAAAACTATAGGGCCAAAACAGATGATTTAGAAAGCCTGTTTTTGGGACAAAGTTCACACAGGACAAACTATTTTTGTGATACTTTAAAACTTCTACATATATATGTCCGTTTGTGTGTGTATATGCGTGTTTGTGTACGCGCGCGCGCGCGCGTATGTGTGTGTGTTTCTACCTGCCTGTCGCAAAGAGTTAAAATATGAATTTGTTATGTTAGGTGTACGGATACAGTATACATTTTACAGTGTTTCTTTCTATCATTTTGAATGTAAATGTAACATTCATGACAGATAATTGCTGTTGGAAAGATGAGTGACTAGAATGGCCTAATGTCAGAAGAGTCTCCGTTCCCAATGTGTGACCCTTTTGAAAATAGAATTCGTTAGTTCGTTCGTTCAAGTTGAGTAATCATTGTATGCGTTTCTTGCCACAGTTACTCTATCCTGGCTCCCAACGCCATCCCTCAAGGATTCGTTGATGGCAAGAAAGTGACAGACAACATTCTTACGGCCCTCCAGCTGGACCCCGCAGAGTACCGTCTGGGAACAACCAAGGTAAGACACGTCAATACATACAAAGCTTGCTGACAAGAGTGAAGATTGGCATACTTCGTGCTGAATGGTATGCATCAATTCAGGTGTCGCGTGTTGTAAACATTCCCTGGATCTTTTATCCAGGACACTCTGGTGTACTTGAGAACGAACAAGTAGATTGGCCAGTACTGCATCGTTGAGATTGGGGGGGGGGGGGGGGATTTGATGCATGATAAGGAGATGCGGTGAAGGCCCTCTTGAAGGGCGTGAACAATGCAGAAGAACAGATAAACTATCGTGGTCTAGAGAGAATGCAGCAGCAGGGGGTGGGCAGAGGATCAGGTAGACAGTCGTCACTCAGAGGTAAAGCAAGACGGACATATAATAAGATTGCAACGGGCACTATTAGTATTGGGAATCTACGCTGGCTGTTGAAGATGATGATTGAAGCGCTTATGTGCAATGATGTCGGTTCTTGACTCAACCCAACTCAACAACTCAACTCAACTCAACACAATACATACAATGTGAATCTTTCAAGAACTGACATTCACAATAACCATTATATTTTTATGTTATCACGATTGATATCCCCGCACGTCGGGTATTCCCATACGAGCACAGTTCTCCGATGTATCTGTCATCTTAAAGTATATATACTCACTGTTGACTCCAAAGTCGTGTAATCGAAAAAGCTCCAGAGATATGTCGGTATCGGCCAGCTGGTCTCGCACTACTTTGACGATATCGGCCCTGTCCATGCCTCATCACGCTTGTATTGGTGCATCGTTTGCCACCTGGTCCTTGCCCTCTGCAATTCGTTTGGAAAAACTCCAGATCTTTAACCATTTCCCCTGACCAATGTTCAGGGTGTCTGTAATGTCCAAGTTCAACCGTTGTCTTGACCAATTCCTGCCTCCTGGTCAAAAAATCATGACTTCCATTACTGGTCTCTCTAAACCACGGTGACCGTAGGGAGAGAAAGAGAGAGAGAGAGAGAGAGAGAGAGAGAGAGAGAGAGAGAGAGAGAGAGAGAGAGAGAGAGAGAGAGAGAGAGAGAGAGAGAGAGAGAGAGAGCTAAGAAAGCCATAATGTTACACAGGCCAATGTGTCCAATTCATAATCATTTAAAGATAAATCTGCTTCTTTCGTTCCTCATATTTAATCATGTGCCTGAAGAGCTTAAGAAAAAACAGAATGCACGCAGAAATGACACCCCTATAATTCCTACCGTATGAACTTCCAGGTGTTCTTCAAGGCCGGAGTGTTGGGTACTCTTGAAGACATGAGGGACGAGCGACTGTCCAAGATCATCTCCATGTTCCAGGCCAACATCAGGGGCTACCTGATGAGGAAGTCCTACAAGAAGCTGCAAGACCAGAGGTCAGTCCGTGTCTGCTGAACCTCATCTCTCCCTGCAACAACAACAACCACAGCAACAACTACTTCTGCTGCTGATACTACTACTACTACTACTACTACTACTACTACTACTACTACTACTACTACTACTACTACTACTACTACTACTACTACTACTACAACTACTACTACTACTACTACTACTACTACTACTACTACTACTACTACTACTACTACTACTGTTGCTGCTGCTGCTGATGCTGCTGCTGCTACTAATGTTATTGATGTTAAGCTTATTATTGTTGTTAATGCTATTTATGTTACTGTTATAGATGTTGTAACATCGTTAAAAATATCATAGTAGATGGTATTGCTATGAGTTGGCGTTATTCAGTGTGAAATACTTGTTGGTGTTGGTGATGTTGATGATGATGTTAAATAATTCCTGATGTTTATGCTATTTTTATGTGTTCTGCTTGTTACGTTGGTTCTATTATCACTGTATGCCCTAAGACATCGTTATTTTGAGTACTCGGCAGGATTATTCACACCGGAGACCTGTGTGTTGTGCAGGGTCACGTTAATGTGTTTCATGTATATCTACAGAGTCGGGTTGAGCGTCATCCAGAGAAACATTCGCAAATGGCTGGGTCTGAAGAATTGGCTGTGGTGGAGGCTCTATGTCAAGGTCAAGCCCCTTCTGAACGTGGCTCGCGCCGAAGATGACATGAAGAAGAAGGAGGAAGAGCTGGCCAAGACCAAGGCTGATCTGGAGAAAACTGAGAAACTGCGCAAGGAGCTGGAGGAACAGAACGTTGGACTTCTGCAGGTATGGAAGTGAATACGTGTATTAGAATGTGTTTCATGACAGAAGAATCATCGTGACCCGACTATAAGTGCTTAGATCTGACCCAACTAGAAGCGCTAAGATTTGACACATATAGAATCACGGTATAGAGGGATATCATCATCATTAATTATTGACAGTCCACGGAACAGAAGGGTGTGGGCAGACATGATAACCAAAGCCACAAAGCATGGTGTATAATAGTAGTAGTAATAATAATAATAATAATAATAATAATAATAATAATAATAATAATAATAATAATAATAATAATAATAATGAGAAGATGAATCATCCGAGATGTGAAAAGTCTAAACCATCCTGTATTTGACACAAAGTTGATTTGACACACTGAGAAGGATCCTAAACTCGACACAACGAGAAAGACCCTCAATTTGACACGACGAGAATCATCGTAGATATTGATATAAGAATCATCCTAGATTTTACACTTCGAGAATCACACTAGATTTGACACAAGAATCATTCAAGATTTTACCCGACTGGAATAATTATAGGTCGGATTCAAGAATTATCCTACATTTGACGCAAGAAGCATACTAGATATGACGTGACAAGAATAATCATAGATTTAACACAAGAATCATACTAGATTTTACCTAAGTAGAATCATCCTAGGTTTGATACAAGAATTATCCTGGATTTTACCCAATTAGGATAGAAGAATATTCCTAGATTTGATACAAGAATCGTCCTAGATCTGACGTGAAATCAACTCCCGTAAAAACTATTTGCTGCCACCACGACCACGACGACGACAACCACCACCACCACCACCACCACCACTATCATGACCACGACCACCACGACGAATACCACCACCACAACCATCGCCTTCATTATAAACATGATTATATTATTATTTTCCTGTGCTCAACTCTGTACTGACACGGTCCCCCTTTGATGTCCGTTCCTAGGCCAAGAACGACCTTTACATCCAGCTGCAGGCCGAGCAGGACAACCTGATTGACGCCGAGGAGAAGATCGAGAAGCTCATCTCCCAGAAGGTGGAGTACGAATCTCAGCTGAAGGAGATGGAGGAGAGACTCCTGGATGAGGAGGACGCTGCCGGAGAGCTGGAGGAGAAGAGAAAGAAGCTGGAGGCTGACAACAAGGCTCTGAAGGATGATGTTGCTGACTTGGAGACCTCCCTGGCCAAGGTCAGTAGTTTGATCGTCTGTCTGCCTGCCCTGTCTGTCTGTCGGTTTATCTGTGTGTCTGTCTAGCCCTTGTAAACATACCCTAGTATGTAGAGATTACAGGATGTGTGTTTGACTCTGGCAAATTTACACTGACTGTGTCATTCATTGTTTTACACTGACACTGCCATCCTTAATTTACATTAACCATGTCATCTTTGTTTTACACTATGTCATCCATTGGTTTACACCGACTCTGCCATCCTTAATTTACATGTTTTACACCGCCTACGTCATCTATTGTTTTACAGTGATCATGTCGTCTGTTTTTTTGGACACGGGCGTAGTATTTCATTACTTTATTCTAGGCAAGTCATTTATTACATCGCTTTGAAAATACCATTCATTATTTCACTACTGCCTTTTCATTCATGACTTTATTTTGGAACTATGTTTATTACTTTATAGTAGCTTTCGAATTTGTTTGTTTGTTTGAAAGCATTTTGTATTAAGTAAGAATATCAATTATTCTGAGTGTTAATTCATGATGCACATTGGGTACATGGTGCTAACTCCATAGTTTGAGAGCAATCGACATTAGATGATCAGTTACATAACGTGCGACTTCACTTTCCAGGAAAATATCTGGTACCCATTGTTACTCTGTGTCCACCTGGCAGCTCTGAAAAATTAAAAAAAAAATAATAAAAAATGCAAAAACATCGCGGTCTGGAAGGGGACTCGTACACGCGCCCACTGGGCCGGCAAGAAAGAATGCTAGCCACTGTGGTGCCGCGGCTCCAAAGATTGTGAGTGAACGTAGCAACAGTAAAGGACTCATTGCCACGCATTATTACGCATCGGGCGTATGGTGCTAAACCTATAAATGATCAACAGGTACTCGCTAAGTGATGTGGTCAATATCACGACGAACGATTTTACTTCCCATGGCATATCCTAGTACTTATATTGGGCTGTGCCTATCTGGGAGCCCTAGTGCGTTTACAATGTGGGTATCAAACCATGACCAACGGGCCGTCAGGCGAGCGTTCAGTCACTACGCCACACCGACTTCCATTTAATGTGTAATGTGGTCAATGATAAGACTGTTGCCTTTACTTTTCAGTACATTTTCGGGTACCAATTCTAGGCTGGGTCAACTTGGGAGCTCAGGAAAATGAAATAAAATATCCCCACCCGGTAGTAGATTTGAATACATGCCGACTGGGCGGGGAGGCAAGCTTGCTAGCCATTGCGGCTCCTAAGATTATCCCTGTCCTATTTTGTGATAGTTAGAGCAGCTTCTGCAGCTGGTCTTGTTCCAGATGTATTGGCCTTACCTTTCTTCTGGAGTAAACTTGGCAGACCGAGAGAGGGATCATGCTTCATGGGCAACACATGGTCTCTACAATTAACCCAGAAGCGTGCTGTTAATTTTCTCAGTAAGATGCAAGTCTTCTTCCTTACACGTTTATTTCTTTGTCTTGGAAATGCCGCACCTTACATGTTTATTTCTTTAAAATTACCGCCCCCTTATGCCGCCCCCTTACGGTGCCGCCTGAGGCGGTCGCCTGTCTGTATCATAGCACGACACAGCCCTGAATTCACCCCAGGCTTTGTGACATGGAGAGGTATAACTCCATTCCTACACCACGCCATAGGTTGTAGTTATTTGGCCTTTGTTATAGCACTATAAAACAAATGATCATCTCACATAAACGGCAAGGCGCCATTGCAGTGCATTTCTGTGATGCTTCACAATTGCATATCTCTTGATCTCTGACGTTTCCCCTACTTTCCGTAGGCCGAACAAGAGAAACAAGCCAAAGACAATCAGATCAAGGCGCTACAGGACGAGAAAGCAGCACAGGATGACCAGATCAACAAGCTCGCCAAAGACAAGAAGACTCTGGAGGAGCAGCAGAAGAAGACCCTGGCTGACCTACAGGCCGAGGAAGACAAGGTCAACCACTTGAACAAATTGAAGACGAAACTGGAACAGACACTGGATGAGGTGAGGAGAAAGTTAGCGAGAGATAAACAGTTGTAGTTTCGCTTCTAATGTTGTTGTTGTTGTTGTTGTTGTTGTTGTTGTTGTTGTTGTTGTTGTTGTTGTTGTTGTTGTTGTTGTTGTTGTTGAAGTAGCTCCCGGCTTTCTACTGTTCGGCCCAATATCATGTGCAGCTACCAGCAAGTGTTCATCAACTGTTGTGTTGTTCCATGTAGTGATACATGCAAGTGTTCATCAACTGTTGTGTTGTTCCATGTAGTGATACATGCAAGTGTTCATCAACTGTTGTGTTGTTCCATGTAGTGATACCTGCAAGTGTTCATCAACTGTTGTGTTGTTCCATGTAGTGATACATGCAAGTGTTCATCAACTGTTGTGTTGTTCCATGTAGTGATACATGCAAGTGTTCATCAACTGTTGTGTTGTTCCATGTAGTGATACATGCAAGTGTTCATCAACTGTTGTGTTGTTCCATGTAGTGATACATGCAAGTGTTCATCAACTGTTGTGTTGTTCCATGTAGTGATACATGCAAGTGTTCATCAACTGTTGTGTTGTTCCATGTAGTGATACATGCAAGTGTTCATCAACTGTTGTGTTGTTCCATGTAGTGATACATGCAAGTGTTCATCAACTGTTGTGTTGTTCCATGTAGTGATACATGCAAGTGTTCATCAACTGTTGTGTTGTTCCATGTAGTGATACATGCAAGTGTTCATCAACTGTTGTGTTGTTCCATGTAGTGATACATGCAAGTGTTCATCAACTGTTGTGTTGTTCCATGTAGTGATACATGCAAGTGTTCATCAACTGTTGTGTTGTTCCATGTAGTGATACATGCAAGTGTTCATCAACTGTTGTGTTGTTCCATGTAGTGATACATGCAAGTGTTCATCAACTGTTGTGTTGTTCCATGTAGTGATACATGCAAGTGTTCATCAACTGTTGTGTTGTTCCATGTAGTGATACATGCAAGTGTTCATCAACTGTTGTGTTGTTCCATGTAGTGATACATGCAAGTGTTCATCAACTGTTGTGTTGTTCCATGTAGTGATACATGCAAGTGTTCATCAACTGTTGTGTTGTTCCATGTAGTGATACATGCAAGTGTTCATCAACTGTTGTGTTGTTCCATGTAGTGATACATGCAAGTGTTCATCAACTGTTGTGTTGTTCCATGTAGTGATACATGCAAGTGTTCATCAACTGTTGTGTTGTTCCATGTAGTGATACATGCAAGTGTTCATCAACTGTTGTGTTGTTCCATGTAGTGATACATGCAAGTGTTCATCAACTGTTGTGTTGTTCCATGTAGTGATACATGCAAGTGTTCATCAACTGTTGTGTTGTTCCATGTAGTGATACATGCAAGTGTTCATCAACTGTTGTGTTGTTCCATGTAGTGATACATGCAAGTGTTCATCAACTGTTGTGTTGTTCCATGTAGTGATACATGCAAGTGTTCATCAACTGTTGTGTTGTTCCATGTAGTGATACATGCAAGTGTTCATCAACTGTTGTGTTGTTCCATGTAGTGATACATGCAAGTGTTCATCAACTGTTGTGTTGTTCCATGTAGTGATACATGCAAGTGTTCATCAACTGTTGTGTTGTTCCATGTAGTGATACATGCAAGTGTTCATCAACTGTTGTGTTGTTCCATGTAGTGATACATGCAAGTGTTCATCAACTGTTGTGTTGTTCCATGTAGTGATACATGCAAGTGTTCATCAACTGTTGTGTTGTTCCATGTAGTGATACATGCAAGTGTTCATCAACTGTTGTGTTGTTCCATGTAGTGATACATGCAAGTGTTCATCAACTGTTGTGTTGTTCCATGTAGTGATACATGCAAGTGTTCATCAACTGTTGTGTTGTTCCATGTAGTGATACATGCAAGTGTTCATCAACTGTTGTATTGTTCCATGTAGTGATACATGCAAGTGTTCATCAACTGTTGTGTTGTTCCATGTAGTGATACATGCAAGTGTTCATCAGCTGTTGTGTTGTTCCATGTAGTGATACATGCAAGTGTTCATCAACTGTTGTGTTGTTCCATGTAGTGATACATGCAAGTGTTCATCAACTGTTGTGTTGTTCCATGTAGTGATACATGCAAGTGTTCATCAACTGTTGTGTTGTTCCATGTAGTGATACATGCAAGTGTTCATCAACTGTTGTGTTGTTCCATGTAGTGATACATGCAAGTGTTCATCAACTGTTGTGTTGTTCCATGTAGTGATACATGCAAGTGTTCATCAACTGTTGTGTTGTTCCATGTAGTGATACATGCAAGTGTTCATCAACTGTTGTGTTGTTCCATGTAGTGATACATGCAAGTGTTCATCAACTGTTGTGTTGTTCCATGTAGTGATACATGCAAGTGTTCATCAACTGTTGTGTTGTTCCATGTAGTGATACATGCAAGTGTTCATCAACTGTTGTGTTGTTCCATGTAGTGATACATGCAAGTGTTCATCAACTGTTGTGTTGTTCCATGTAGTGATACATGCAAGTTTTCATCAGCTGTTGTGGTGCTCCATGTAGTGATACATGGAAATGTTCATCAGTTGCTGTGTTGTTCCTTGCAGTGATACATGCAAGTGTTGGTGTAACGATTATGACTTTTCAATAAGTATTGTTTGGCGTTCATAGATTGGTCCTTCTTTTCCACGTACATTGAGATTGCTGCACAGTAGAGCCAGTTGACCTCTAGATGGTGTGGTTGATGACTGTGTGTGTGAATAGATATGTGTTGTTTTCAACGTCTGACCATTGTGTTCTGGTTGTACCTTGTCCTGTTGTTTGAGTTTGTGATGACAAGTTCATGTATTTGTTGCCCGAATTTCATTAAATGACAATTCTTTGTACCTCCTTACCTCGAAGACTTCATTAAATGACAATTCTGTTCACCTCTGTAGCTGGAAGGCTTCATTAAGTCACAATTCTTATCACCTTCTTAACTCGAAGACTTCATTAAGTAACATTTTTCACTTCTTTAGCTCGAAGACTTCATTAAATAAATGACAATTCTTTTCACCTCCTTAACTCGAAGACTCATTAAGTGACAATTCTTTTCACCTCCTTAGCTCGAAGACTTCATTAAGTGAAAATTATGTTCACCTCCTTAGCTCGAAGACATTATTAAGTTACAATTATTTTCACCTCCTTAGCTCGAAGACAACCTGGAACGAGAGAAGAAGGTCCGCGGTGATGTGGAAAAAGCCAAACGAAAACTCGAACAGGACCTGAAGACCACACAAGAAACCGTTGAAGACCTGGAGCGGTCCAAGCGGGAGCTGGAAGAGACCCTTAGAAAGTGAGTTGCAAAACCTCATGTCTTATTACGGGAGTCAGCGTGGCGGAATGGATAAGAGAGTTCTTGTTTAAATATCCGGCGTGCTCATGCCAAGATAGCGGATTCAACCCCTACACCGGTCAGCTCGACTAAAATGTTGACTTCTCGTCCTTGACTTGGGGAAGTAAATTACAAGTAGTTGTGAAGTCGGAGTGCGTTTGCTTGATGGCGAGGGACACTGTTAATAGAGAAAGCTAATCCACACGCAAAGATCAGTCCATTGCTCTTGAAATAATAGCACGTGTATGGACTAGCTAGATTTCAAAGCGAGCGTGCGCAACTAATTTTTTTCTGATTATGAATAATACTTTAGCTGAAACAATTAAAACATATAGATCACTAGATCACAAGCCAACACATTTCACACATTACTACAAGGAACCGAAGAGAGGCTAACCGAGTGGCTAGAACACCGGGTTATCCGTAAGGAGAACCATTTCGAATCCCCGTTAAGGATGTGGATTCTTTTTTATCACTCGGTGGAGAGGAGGTGGGGGGGGGGGGGGGGGGGGGTTAAAACCCTAACCTGTACAGTTCGTGGCGACCGCACATACACACACGACGAGAATTCACACACACACACACACACACACACACACACACACACACACACACACAGACACTCACACACAAACACTTAATTCCTTAGGCTCAAGACCCACTTGTATCGTTGTTTACCTCTGGCCATAAAACTTACCCTCCAGTATGGTTTTTATAAGAGTGTTATGTCTTCCTCCTCGGTTGAAAATAAACACGGACACATATCACAGTGTCCTCAAGCCACGCCACGTTTGTTTCTGTTTAAACACGTCGATTAATACCAATGGTGTTATGCTTGCTGTGTCAATGTCAATTTCTGTCCTATAAATTTACAGTATTACAGTTAAACAACTTTTGTTATTAGTGTCTGCATGCAAGCATACTTTACAATTTTTATATCAACAGGAAAGACGTTGAAATCAACGGTTTGAGCACTAAACTCGAAGACGAACAGAACCTCGTTGCCCAGCTACAAAGAAAGATCAAAGAACTGCAGGTAAATTAACGTTCTATTTGTAATTTAATGGTTACGTCTCCTGTATTTCTCCTGCCAAGTTATTTCCCCTGTGGTGTTTCGGAAAATATATCTGTTATGTCCCTTGCAGTAATTTGTGACATTTGTTTACTTGTGACCTAGCGGACTATCAATGTTTGTTTTCGTTATGTGATTATGTTCAAATTGAAAGTATTCAGTTTTGTGTCCAGTATATCCCTTTGTTGTATTATAACAGAAAAGGTTAACTAACGTTTTTCGCACCTTACGCGTATGAATTTCGGCTGACAACAGTCAGTTTCGCGCAATTACCAACCGTCACAATTTCATAAAAGGTATTCGATGCTAATTAGTCCAATGCTACCATGTTGTCATCTTCTTAAATACAACTTTATTATTGCGTCTTCAGTTTGCACATCATACGCGCGTCTTATATCGGTGTCGGCATCCCTTTGTTAAAAATAATCGAATCACGTTAGTACGAGTATATATACCTATACAATTACAAGTATAGCATCTTTTATATGTCTGGAGGCACTGCCTATAATGTTGCAAATCCTTTGCAGCACGTTGCACTCAACCCCAGGTTGATTTTTCTATTAAATTTTACGATCAGTAGTTTGTCACTGCTTTCTTAACAAGAAGTCAACGTTTAAGTCCAACTTAATCCATCCAACCACATGACCACAGGGTCTGTAGGCTAGAACGCTAGTACTGCGATACCCAAGCTCCCAACACATATGCAGCTTATGAATAAACAAATGCCCAAATGGTAAATTCCAGAAACATAAAACCATACTCAGAATTTCTTATGCCCAAAATATTTGCCCTGTTCACATCCGAAATGGATCACATAACTGTGTTTTAATATCTCCAAACCTGAAAAACAAATCAAATGAAACACAAGTATAACACATGGGCAGAATACACTTCAGAATGCCCATATATACAGAATGAAAACTAACTTATGCCTTTCCTCTTATCCCTTGTATTATATTACTTGCCCAGATCCAGCCATCTTCCTTTTTTGTGTGATCTTTATAAAATATGGACTGCGCATGAACTGTTGAGCAAAATAAAAGGTTGATTGCGCATTAACCATACCAGTAGGCGTGGTTAATGCCAAAAAATATGAGGACTAAACATGAACCTCTCAAGGTCATACATGACGCGTTGATTGGCTCACAAAGAGAATAGCCAATCATTATCTCACGAAGAGAATAGCCAATCGCTGACTCACAAAGATAATAACCAATCAATGGCTCACAAAGCGAATAGCCAATCACAGGCTCACGGAGAGAACATCCAATCACAAAGGGCACACCGATTGAGCTGAACAGTTTCAAGTTTGGATATCGAAAATCCTCAACATAGTTAACAATGCGCAGTCCATATTTTAAAACATGAGATCACGATTTTCACGTGTGTTACCTCACAGATTAGCACTAGCAAATAGATATGTTAACAGTTGCACCTTAGTGTACCTGGAGTTTGTCTGACCTTGTGTGAGCACCTATTAACAGGGAGAATTTCCAGGTGAGTGAGTTTGTATATCGTCCAATAAAAAACATATTTGCACACCTGTGTTTTTGAGTGTTGCCTTTGAGTTTATTTTGCATGCTAATTCCATTATGAATATTGACGTGTTTGATTTTCATATCACATTGTTTACAAATTTCCCAATTGAAGAAGCATGAGAAAACAATTCATGAGTATCGATTGGCATTCACCGAAGTAAAGAGAAAAAAAAATGGATCACAGGACACAACAGAAAATAAGAAGAACTTGACCTACAGGAATAAAGGGAAGCCACAATGCCGCAACTACTTGTGAATGTATTTCTCATGCTATTTCAATGGCTGCAAGTGTTCTACAAGAATTGCTCCTTCCAACCTCAAGATTTATCCAACAATTGATCCTTCCATTAACTCAAGATTTCACCAACAATTGATCCTTCCAAAACTCAGGATTTATCCAACAATTGATCCTTCCAATAACTCAAGATTTTTCCAACAATTGATCCTTCTAATAACTCAAGATCTCTCTCTCTCTCTCTCTCTCTCTCTCTCTCTCTCTCTCTCTCTCTCTCTCTCTCTCTCTCTCTCTCTCTCTCTCTCCCCCCCCCAAAAAAAAAATCAAAAAAAAAAAAAATCAAATAACTAAAAATCTCTCCAACAACTTATATTTCCAATAACTCAAAAGTTTTTCAACAATTGATCCCTCTAATAGATCAAACATAACACGCCTCGTACAATATTTTATATGCCCTATTGTTTGACCTCACAATAACTGCAACAATTGGAAACTTGTGACATCCCTCAGACCACCTAGTAACAAAAGCACAGGCCGGTTCTTACACATATTCAAGCGGTTGTTGTGGTGCTAAACTCGCAGAATTAGAGAAACTGGAGAGGGGGGGGGGGAGTAAACAATATAAAATGACACAAAGTAGTGCAGCCTTACATAACAGAATTACGACACATATAGGACGTTGCGGCGATTAGCCTTCATCAGTAAACAAACACATTCACAAAACACAACATATAGTCACGGATATCTCCTGTGACTACATTAAAACCTGATGACAGGACAAGAAGAATAAAAATATGAAAACATTAAAGCAATAAAGAAAAAATGAAAGTAGGAAAAACAATATTCCTACTTACCTCAGAATTCCGAGCTGTGTATAGCTGTAGGGGGAGGGGCGATGTGGTCAACATATCTCCGGCCGCCTTCATTTCCTAAGAGATTTCCAGGTACCAATTTTAGGCTGGGTCGACCTGGGAGCCCTAGTCAGTTTTAAAAGTCCGCCTCGGTGTTAATTCGAACCAATGATCACCAGGCCGACAGGCAAAAGTCTAGCCTTTCCGCTATTGCGGCTTGCATAGACCAATTAGGCAAGATGGGAAATCTTAGCTGGAAACCTTGCGGCGCAGTGGTCTCGGCTTCGACCACACCGGGTTGGATTCATAGTATAGAAATTGATTAGGGCTCCCAGATGTACCCAGCCAAAAGTGGGCACTGAGAAATTTCTTAGGAAGTAAAGGCGGCCGGCGTGAGACTGATGACATCATCCACCGAGTGTCGATTGGTCTATAGTAATATGTAAGCCAAAAGTGTGACTTGACAGCGTTGTAGAGTTGGTTGTGTAGTATATACTTGTTAGAATGTATCTATGGGATTCTTAGTCTTCCGTTAGCACTAGCTTGCCCGACTGTGATTATAGTCACTATACCACGACCGTTTGTGATTATAGTCACTCAGTGTACACCTGTAGCACAATAGCTTGCCCGTCTGTGATTATAGTCACAATGTATATCTCTAGCACTATAGCTTGCCCGTCTGTGATTATAGTCACACAATGCACATCTATAGCACTATTGATTGCCCGTCTGTGATTATAGTCACAATGTATATCTCTAGCACTATAGCTTGCCTGTCTGTGATTAATGTCACACAATGCACATCTATAGCACTATTGATTGCCCGTCTGTGATTATAGTCACAATGTATATCTATAGCACTATAGCTTGCCTGTCTGTGATTATAGTCACACAGTGTATATCTCTAGCACTATAGCTTGCCCGTCTGTGATTATAGTCACACAGTGTACACCTGTAACACAATAGCTTGCCCGTCTGTGATTATAGTCACAATGTATATCTCTAGCACTATAGCTTGCCCGTCTGTGATTATAGTCACACAATGCACATCTATAGCACTATTGATTGTCCGTCTGTGATTATAGTCACAATGTATATCTCTAGCACTATAGCTTGCTTGTCTGTGATTATAGTCATACAGTGTATATCTCTAGCACTATAGCTTGCCCGTCTGTGATTATAGTCACACAGTGTACACCTGTAACACAATAGCGTGCCCGTCTGTGATTATAGTCACAATGTATATCTCTAGCACTATAGCTTGCCTGTCTGTGATTAATGTCACACAATGCACATCTATAGCACTATTGATTGCCTTCTGTGATTATAGTCACAATGTATATCTCTAGCACTATAGCTTGCCTGTCTGTGATTACAGTCGCAGAATGTATATCTCTAGCTCTATAGATTGCCCGTCAATGATTACAGTCACATAATCTACAACTCTATCACTATAGCTTGTCTGTCTGTGATTGTAGTCACACAATGTATATCTCTAGCACTATAGCTTGCCCGTATGTGATTACAATCACACAATGTACATCTCTAGCACCATAGATTGCCCGTCAATGATTACAGTCACAGAATCTACAATTCTATCACTATAGCTTGTCTGTCTGTGATTATATTCACATATTGCACATCTCTAGCACTAAAGATTGCCCATCTATGATTACAGTCACAGAATCTACAATTCTATCACTATAGCTTGTCCGTTTTAAATTACAGTCATACAATGTACAACTCTAGCACTATAGATTGCCTGTCTGTGATTGAAGTCACAGAATGCATATATCTAGCACTATTGATTGCCCGTCTATGATTACAGTCACACAATCTACAACTCTATCACTATAGCTTGTTTGTCTTTGATTATAGTCACATATTGCACATCTCTATCACTACAGATTGCTCGTCTATGATTACAGCCACAGAATGTACAGCTCTATCACTATAGCTTGGTCGTTTTAAATTACATTCTGTTTTCTAATCCAAGTTTTCACTTCACATTCAACTTCGGCGTCATTAGCGAAATGTCTCCTGCCAAGGTGGGTTTTCAGTGTACTTAGCCCCTAGCGATTTCCAATAAAGCGGTGCATAGCTGGGTAGAAAAAGTTACGAGGGCGAGTCAATAAGTAAGTCACACAGTTCTGTGAGATGGCAGGTAAATAAAAACAGGTCACGCAGATTTATGCAGTCGGTTTGGGAGAACTGATAAAACTATGGGATAAGTGCATCAATGTTGGTGGAAATTATGTGAGAAGTAAAAGGACAATGTATGTATACAAATAAACTGGTTTCAAGTTGTTATCATATTTAGTTTTTTTTTTCTACAACCATTTGTGACATACTTTTTAACTTACCCTCGTACTTTACATGACTTTGCAATCATACTGGCACATTGCCGTCTTGACAGACGATAGTTTGTTTGTCTTTAATTCTCGTCTTCATGCCACTTAGGTCTCCCACTATTTCTTTCGGTCTGTGGGTTCCAGACAAGGGAATATCTTAAAAAGTCGCTAAAAAGTCGACAGAGTCGACTTCATTGCGCCGGGTTTTATCCCATATGGCTCGGTCTCTTTCCGCAGCGCGGAAAGCGTCGCACAAAGCACGAACTCCGTAGCTATAGCGACGATCCACAGGAGTCTCCGAAAAATTTAACTCATGAACCGAAAGACGCGGCCCGGAATCGAACCAACAACCTTCGGAGCCCGAGTCAAACTAGCCTCCTATCTATGAATCCTCTAGTTTTGCTATCCTCTAATTTTGCTAACCTCTAATTTTGCTATCCTCTAATTTTGCTAGCCTCTAGTGTTGCTATCCTCTAGTTTTGCTATCCTCTAATTTTGCTACCCTCTAGTTTTCTCACTGTGTGTCCTATCTAGCGCCAGCATATTTTCCTCACCTGTTGATTTGTAATGTGTTTAGCTCTCTCCATGATCTCTGCCTGGGTAATTCTCTCATACTATCTAAGTCCTACCGTTCTGCGTGAACACCAATTAATGAGTTAGTTAGTTAGTTAGTTAGTTAGTTAGTTAGTCGCAGTTCCAACTTCACAGCAACGGGTCGTCCCCATTATGCTCCGTTCCTGTGCCAGTGAATATAACACAAAACGCTCCCCACTGCCCAATGTGAAAAGTGGAAAAGACAGGAGTCTCGACAAACAACAGCCCGCACAGATACACTGTGCATAATGCCGCCGCCAGAATGTCAACACACCAGTCCCCCACGAAACACCCAATTTATCTCTGATGGAATCGGCAGTCATTTTCCTATCTGGATGTTTCCTAGATGTTCACCCACACAGTCCACGAAAATACAGTTCATCACCGACAGCAGTGGCAGTCAACCAGAAGCCCAGCAGCCACGCATTTCTGCATAAGGCAAAAACCGGTCAACTCTGGGACATAGCCACCTGCCATCGCTCTGAACATGCAGTCACGTTCCAAAAAACAACAAACTTGGGCAGATTCAAAACCACTTCACACGAAACTCACAGCTCACAGTGTCGCGCCATGCACTCACTCAGTAGCAGGGCGACGGAACCATCAAGCCTCCTTAGTCGCCTCTTACGACATGCGTGGTAGGCTACAGTGTTGCTATTCTTTGCTTCCCTTAAGGGCCCCGGCAACACACGGGAGCAATTAATGAGTTGTTGTAGTGTATAAGTAATTCTTGTAGTCGATCTTCATATTTCTGATCCATACACTAGTACCAGTTCAAGGCTGGAGTTAAATAAAATCTGGTGCTAAATTTAATTCCTTTGAACATGGTGCCACGAATTTTGAGACCATTCGAAAGAAAAGTATTCTGCCAAATCCGTAGAATCAACCCGGGCCGCCCTTGCTGCAAAGGAGTGCTCTAACCACATAACCACCGCGTCTCCTTATTCGCGATGGCTCTATCTAAAGAAATCTCTAGAAACATTTAATAATTCTTCACCTTTGTGAAGTCCGCGAGTAACTACCGACATTTTGGATTTATTCCCAAAAGCCGTTTCCCAACACCAACCTTTCCTTGTTATTGTTTCAAACCATACCTCAGTGGTGTGTTACCATTACTCACACAACATTCATTTCTACCTTTACACCTCTCCCTTCCTTTATTTGCATCTCTCTAACTTTCTATTTCGTTCTCACGCGTTACCTGACACTTCGGTCGCGCGCTATATAAGGAGACAGGGAGAACGGGGGAATCTTGCGTCGCGCGCGTGCTATCTGCGTGAGGCGCAGTAATTTAGGAACTACTTTCCTTAAGCCTAATTTAAAGAAACGTCACTTAGCCAACTTGCTGAAGAGCAGCACACAATACTCTCTCAACGAGGGTCTTATGCTTAACTGATGAAGTGCCATGGGATGATATATAGTTTTAAGTGACTCCCCGTACCTGCTGTGGCTTAAATACTGCCGAAATGTTGTCTCAGTTAAAAAATGAGTACATTAGTTTTCCCTAAGTAACCTACTTTAATTTGAGACACACAGACACACACACACACACACACACACACACACACACACACACACACACACACACACGCACGCACGCACACACACACATGCAGTCGCTTGCTTTGAACTTAAGCATAGTCCTTACACACTACTTCTTGTAGTACTGGACTAAATTTTACGTGTGGATTAAGTCTCCTTATTACCAGTGTCCCTCGCCATCAGGCGAACACACTCCAACTTCAGAGGTACTTGTAATGTAAGTCCCCAACTCAAGGCAGAGAAGTCAACATTTTAGTCCAACTGTCTGGTGAACCCCGTACCTCGGCATGAGCACACTGGATATTTAAGAATTCTTGTTCTTATCCATTCGGCCATGCTGACCTCCTAATTTGATATATAATACAACATAACTATGACACCCATACGTCCCATTTTCCTCCATCAAGAATTGTTTGACCCAAACCAACATTTTGTTTGGCACTGAATCTGTTTAACTGTATGCTGACGATTGTTTTTCTTGCTTTTCATCTTCTGGAAAACGTTAGCCAAAAACAGATTAGGCTTTGTATGTTTTCTTTGCTCCTGGCACGTTTCCGGGTTAAACTGTATACAGATGGTTGTAAACGTGCCAGGTAGTCTGTTGAACTGTTCTGAAACAAGATAACTTTGTCACAAAACGAAATATGAAAGATGTCACAAATTTGTCTAAGAAAATAGAGGGTTAGTGGTTGAGGAAATGTTCTCTCGGTCGTAACAATCTTAATACTCTTCTCAGACGTTCTCTTGCTCTCGTATCAGACCTTCTTTGGTGTAGGACCAGTGCTGGTAGCTGATTGTGTTGCATTCTAATGAGACGGCCGAACCATTTGATCTTCCGCCTCACAATAATTGTGGCACAAGGTGTTGATACCACTGCTTGCCTGATAACATCATTTCTTACTCGGTCTCGGATATTTAAATTGACAGCTCTTCTCAAGCATCTCATCTAGCAATTGTTAATTTTTCGTAATTGTGATTTTTATAGTGTCCAACTTTGACATAGGTAACATAGGGTTTGTATGACTATGCTATTTATTACATATCGTTTTGCGGACGTAGATATCCTTAGGTGTTTTAGTATGACTGACAATGGAAATACAATTTTGTGGGCACGTTATGAGAAGAAATAAATTGGAGAACTTGGTGACAAATGGCAAAGTCGAGGGGAATAAAACAAAGGGAGGGCAGAGACGTAAATACCTGGATGGCTTTCCCACGATGTATGGTCGAGAAAAAACAAAAAAACAAACAAACTTTATTTTCAAAGGGTTAAGAATTGGGGACGCAGGCCCGTCTAACATTCTGCCCTTCTATCACTCTCTTTCATACATTATATCATTCACACATCAGACAGGAACGCTGAGCTGATCCACGACTCTGGTGATCGAGTGAGATGGCAAAACATGATCGCCCACGCTTACCGGTATGGCACATGAGGATGTTGATAGGAGTATAACTGCACTTGCATTTTGAAATATGACTTCGATTTCTCGTTCTGTTCTGCCATCCTCTGTGATCACTTCCTAGACATTTCATTCACTAAAGAAAAACGAATTTATATAAAGCATTAACGGACGCTCATATGATTATCACGTTTATTTTGTGTTGCGCATTTGTAATAAAGATGGATACATTACCGACGTCACAGCACTCAAGACATGCTCGCATTCACTCCGTTCCCGTTAGAATATGTCAAAGACTACGAATACATATAGTTTTGGTGCCCAGTAAAATTAGCGCACGCATCTACTCCGTCCTATAACACGTATCTTCCTGTTAGTACCAAACTCGATCTATGATTGCAACCGTGGAAATCCCCCATGTATCCACAGATTTCTATATCCTCGATCTATCGCTTATTATATATCCATAAAGAATTGTCTAACATTTACTCTGCAGGGAAACAAAGAAACATTTATCCAATATAATAAGAGATAATTTCCCAAATTAGAGAGAGACTTCTTTAAGGTAGAAACAGATCTACCGTGCTAACCCAAGTAACAGTGCGTTGACATGTTTACAACACGTTGGAATCGGAAATGACTTGAAAATGTGCCAGAAAGATCGCTTAGTGGCAGTAATTCCAGAAGGCAACACATGGTAAACATTGCCAGGTAGAACTGAGAAATAGGTTCACACCTGTGGGGATATCATTAAGGCAATAATTACATGTATATAGAAATATATTTAGTGAATTTATATATTCAGTGACATAGATGATTTTTCCGCATCGACTCTTCCAAATTTATATGTGTGTGTGTATATATGCAGCGCGCACACACACACACACATACACACACACACACACAATTTCCATATGCCTTTTTGGATAAACAATCTTAAAAGTCGGAAGGATCGACTTCATTGCACCCGGTTTTACCCCATATGGCTCACATGTTTTCGGATATGGATGTTAATGGATATACATCTGTATGGATCAATGTTTACTTTACTGGCACCAAGCTGTCTTGACAGACGATAGTTAAGTTTAGTTTAATTTAGTTTAGTCGACGGATCATCATCACTGCACACGGTTGTAACCCATAAGTGCTCCGTTTTACTCCTAACTCAAGCCTGAGTCCGGAGAATCTCAGCCCAGTGCACAAACTATGTAGCACCGACGAGGTTTCTGAAATATTTTGGGTAGATTTATAACTCAAAATTTTGCCCGGGCAGCGCCGTTAGGCTACTCTTTTTCGATTTCCAACTGCCAAGGGAGTTTTTACGCCCGCAACAATACACACGGGCGTCCGATCTCACTACCCAGAGACCAGGGGGTATTTTGTTACTATAGAAGTGCACGTGAAAAAATCCTGGCCATCACCGGGGTTTGAACCTGGAACCTCCAGCACTCGAAGCGGATGTCATACCTCGAGACCCCCTCTCCTCCCCCCCAGACGACGATAGTTTGTTACATTGTGCTTCAAATGGGGGTGACCAGGGATGAAGTTATACTTCTCCGTAGCACAAACCTTTTGCAGAATTGTAGAGACCATGTGTTGATCAAGCGTATTTCACGCATGGATGTTAATGTATATACATCTATATGGATAAATATATACAACACATATTATTTTTATATTTGTTCTTCTAGCTTGTCAATTTTGATATTTCTTCTTCTTGCTTGTGAATTTTGATATTTATTCTTCAAGCTTGTGCATTTTAATATTTCGTGTTCTAGCTTGTGAATTGCGATATTTCTTCTTCTAGCTTGTGAATTTTGATATTTCTTCTGCTAGCTAAGTATACGTAGTCTTATTATTTCACCGCAAAAGCTCTGCATTGGTGATAATGCAATAAGATGTTAGACTTTCTATTCTGCAATAGGATGTTAGACCCTCTGTTCTGCAATAAGAGTTTAGACCTATTACGCAATAGGATTTTAGACCTTCTGTTCCGCAATAAGAGTTTAGAGCTATTACGCAATAGGATTTTAGACCTTCTGTTCTGCAATAGGATTTCAGACCTTCTGTTCTGCATTAAATGTCAGACGTTCTTCTCTACTGGACACTACTTCATCAATGCTTTATTGTTCGTTCTTCTTCTTTGGACAGTGTCATAATGTCTAGTCCAATCTTCCTCAGCGGCAGCTCGGCAGGTAGACGAAAGTACCCCCAGAACGTAGTTACACATACACATAAAATGTCATGTGTCATTGCTGACATTTATCTGGCTTTCATATTGCGCAACATCGCTAAGTACACGAAAACAGCTTCTGTAACATTCTAGAACTTTCTCCAAGGATCTAGACGCAAAAATAATAACCGTACGTGCTTTGTTGATGTGTCATCGGACAGGTGGCGTGTATCTAATCTCCCACACTTTCTCTGTTTTAACTGTGTTTTCCGGTTCTCTACTGTGTTGTCTAGTTCTCTACGTAAGTTTTATGGTCTTTATTCTTTTATGACGCAAACAGAAGAAGAAATGTTAGATGTGAGAACTTTCTAGAAGGCATGTTTCGTTTCTTGTAGGTGTTGTTAATTTCTTTTCAGTCTGGCGAAAATGTCTGTTGAAGCTGTGTAGGATTTTTGTAAGATGAAGCGAGGGGGCGGGGAAAGACATAAAAGCATATAGGTAGGACAGACGAAGACAGACTGATGTAGACTGATAAATAGGCAGACATGTTGGATTGATAGATACATAGAGAGAATTATAGATAGACAGTCAAACAGACAGATATTTAGACTGGTAAAAACACAGACATGCAAGAAGACTGGACAGACAGACACAACAGACAGACAGACAGGCAGACAGACAAATAGATAGATAGATAGATAGATAGATAGATAGATGGATGGATGGATGGATGGATAGATAGATAGATAGATAGATAGATAGATAGATAGATAGATAGATAGATAAGATAGATATGTTTTCAGATAGATGGATAGAAGTGCTGGTAGGTAGGTTATTAGGTGAATAGGTAGTTCTCGCTAATGTTTTCGCTCTTCCTCTTATTTTCACAATTGCCCCGCAAAGATATGTGTTGTAAAAAAACACACACACACAAACACACACACACACACACACACACATAGAGAGAGAGAGAGAGAGAGAGAGAGAGAGAGAGAGAGAGAGAGAGAGAGAGAGAGAGAGAGAGAGAGAGAGAGAGAGAGAGAGAGAGAGAGAGAGAGAACTCAACACAGAATGTTTTCGCTTATTCTCTTGTTCTCACAATCGCGTCCCGCAAAGTTATGTGCAGTAAAAACAAACACCCTAGTGTGAGAGAGAGAGAGAGAGAGAGAGAGAGAGAGAGAGAGAGAGAGAGAGAGAGAGATCAACACAGAATGTTTTCACAGCTCACCTGCGTTTAGTTTCATGCATGCATCCAACACCAGTCCGTGCCAAGTTCACAAAGAACTACCCGTTCAACAAACGATCCCCAGAACCGATTACAGACTAGTACACCTTCACTTCTTCGCCTTCTCCTTCCTCTACAATGTAGAAGTAATCAAGCCGAGCTGGCTTTACCAAAACACCACAGATCGTTTTCTCTTTGTCTGAGTAAGGCATTGCTATAAACTAAACTGCGCCTCAGATGTACGTTCAAAACCATAGAGAAGACAGAAGATGGTAGACATTGTTTTGGGGAAGTATATTTTTTACGACCAAACATATACTTTGTGGTATTTTTTTGGGGACATCAAAGACTAATGTGTTAATACGAGATGTAAGCTAGGCTTAGGGTCAAGTAGGTAAGGAGCCTATAACAGGTCTAAGAAACCGGCAGGAAATTTACTTGATCCTAGAAAACAACAGCTCGTGAATCATGGAAGAAATTGGAGGAAAGACGCTAGTTACAGGCGCTGGAACTTCAAGTATCTCTCCCCACGCCCACTGATGTCATAAGTGGTAGACAACAACAACAACAGCAGCAGCAGCAGCAGCAGCAGCAGCAGCAACAACAACAACAACAACAACAGCAGCAGCAGCAGCAACAACAACAACAACAACAACAACAACAGCAGCAGCAGCATCAGCAGCAGCAGCAGCAGCAACAACACCACCAACAACACCACCATCAACAACAACAACAACAGCAGCAGCATCAGCAGCAGCAGCAGCAGCAACAACAACAACAGCAGCAGCAGCAGCAGCAACAACAACAACAACAACAGCAGCAGCAGCATCAGCAGCAGCAGCAGCAGCAACAACAACAACAACAACAACACCAACAACACCACCAACAACAACAACAACAATGTAGACAGCGGGTTTCTGTGCTGTGATAATGCAAAAATGAGCAATCTGGATATTTTTTAACGCAGACTAAGTCGCAAAGACAACTTATCACAAACATCATTTTTTTTGGCCACACCATGAGAAATCAAAATCTGGAACATTTTGCAAAAACTGGAGAGATTTATGGAAAGAGAGATGGTGGAAGATAGCGAGAGTAAATTCTTGACAGTCTTGTGTCATGGCACGGAAGGGTATCTACACACGAACTAATCCATGCCGTTGGAGATCAACATATATGGAGAAGTATAACCGCCCATGCCAGTCGACAAGGCACTTGAAGACGAAGAAAAGTACATTACGTCTCGGTTTAGGTGTAATAAACACAATTTCACAATCCCGACTACATGGTTAAACACTAGCAAAAGGCGATTTGGAAGCAGACTGCGATGCGTTGATTTTCACAATAGTATAAACGTTGATAGGCAGAAAGCTTTGGTAGATTATTGAACGTAAAATTGCCTATAAAATAGCAACAAGCAACAAATGCATGAGTTAGTAGTTGGTTGCATCGTCCTGTAAAGGACTCTTTTTTGTATACCCCTTACAGGACGTTGCAGTGAACATTGCTGTTGATGTACTAGGCAAGATTACGCTCAGTAGTTTGCCAATGCTTTCTGAGAGACTGGCTCACATATCCCCGTAAGTTACCATTACCAACGCGGCGAGAACCGCTACCTATCTCGCGCACATTACGTTACTCACTAGAAAATACGGGATTACGGAGAAAGACGTTAACGCCTAGGCCAGGGAGACCGGCGTTAAGGACTTGCATCTTGTTAAATATAACACCTGGATCTGCCAGAGTCAGTGGCAAGCTGACTGGGTTGACTTTGATATGGCCTTCATTTGGCAAGTAATAAACGCACACATCTGAAAACTCACAAGTGATGAGGAAAGACGTAATGACGTAACGATATGCTAAACACTTTCAAACAGTGCCCGTGTGTTACCGCACTCGTAAGGGAAGCAAAGGGTAATAACACTGTAACATAACCTGCACCTGTTAAGGGTTGGCTCAATCGTATTTGCAAAAGACCGTACACTTGTCTTTACTGTTTTTTCCACCTCTTACTTTATATTTGTTTGTTTTTTTTACAGTGTTTGTAACAATACTTTACATTTGTCTGAAGCATTCTTTGCAACAACACTTTAGATTTGTATTTATCGCTTTTTGCAATAATTCTGTACATTTGTGTTTGCTGTTTTCGCAACAATTCTTTAGATTTGTCTTTACTGTATGCGCAACAATTCTTTAGATTTGTCTTTACTGTATGCGCAACAATTCTTTAGATTTGTCCTTTACCGTTTTTGCAACACTTTTTTTCATTTGTCTTTACTTTATGTGCAACAATTCTTTACATTTGTCTTTAAAGCGTCCGCAACAATTCTTTAGATTAGTTTTTTTTACCGTGCGTTACATTTGTCTTTACCGGTTTTGCAACAATTATAACTGCCTACGCAGCCGCTCTTGTTCACAAACCAGACATGGTAAAGCCTATCTCCAGACGCCGAGTTATCTTATAAAAATAATCATGCGAGAGACGAAAACAGCCTACGTTTTCTTTTACCTGTGAACGTGAATTTCAGGAGCAATTTGTCATCATCGTGAGCCATGCCGACTCTTACAGGCGTTGTATTGCAATATTAAATTATTCAGTAGTAAGGGATAACATATCGCCTTATGAGACATTCCATTTAAACAAAATGACGATATATCTCCATACAGTGGGCATGGGGTGTGTGTTTTTAATGACTGTGCAGTGTTTGAAAATAATGCCGGTCCAAGTTTTGTATTTACCTATTTTGTTGCATGAACTTTATAGAGGGTGAAAACAAAACTTGGACCGGTAATATTTTCAAACACTGCTCAGCCATTAAAAATATACCCTTATTATTTGGTTTGTTTCGTAGTAACTTCCGCAATTTAAGTGCTCCGTGAACGGAAATTTACATTATAATACTTGTTCATTTGATTTTGCACAATGTTTGGTTGAAACCTACATTTTGTTTGGCACTGAATCATTTGGCACTGAACTCATTTTCAAGGCGGGTTCTTTACACTCTAATCGGGCGTTTTATATCGCACTCTCTCCCAAATTCTCGTTGGCTTTCTATGTTTTATTTTATCTCCAAATCTTAAACAGAAACCAGTTTTCCGAAACGATGATCAGAATAGCTTATTTCCAATTATATAGACTGATGCCAACCGCATCAGTCAATCAGTGCCGTTAGCTCAAGAATGTATGGTCATGCAATCCCTAAACAACAAAAACAACAACAACAACAACAACAACAACATCAACAACAACAACAACAACAACAACAACCTCATTATACACTGGGATAAATATGTGACGACCAAATACTTCACAAACCAATGATTCACAAACAATAACAAAAACATCAACAGCAAAAATCGCATTTTACCCTGGCTTAAATATGTGAGAACCATATCTTCACACCCCAAAGGCAGCATCTTCTACAGATACACGACTATCTCCTCAGAGAAGAAATAACGTTACCAGCAGCACCACTCCTTCCCCAGAGCTGTGATGCTTGCCAAGAGCTGCCAGAGAATAAAAACAAGTCAACATTTACATGCATACAAGCCACGGCGCAGTTATAATTGAAGAGATACACGTGCCAACACTGGTACAGACAGTGTCCAAACAGACGGAAACATGTAAATAGAATAATGTACAAGGAGAATAACTAACGCACAACACATAAGGGGAAGCGGGACAGAAAGTTGAAGAAGTAAATAGTGACTGATATGAATCAAGCGTAAAGTAAGTATACATTAAGGAACACATCAGGCGGACTGCAGAATAGAGACGCTATAAGATAGAGACGCTATATAGAAATGCTATATAGAAATGCTATATAGAACCAGTTCTGCTATATGACAGTGAATCTTGGAATGTAAATGAACAAACTAAGAAGAAATTAGAAGCAACAGAGATGCGGTTCCTGAGGCGAATGTTGCGAATTCCTTGGACTGCCAGAGTAACTAACGACGACTGCCTGAAACAGGCTAATGCAACTGGAACATTATATACAACAATAACAAAGAGACTTACAGCTTTCTGTGGTCATGTGATGAGAAGAGAGGCATTGGAGAACACCGTGACAATAGGAAAGATCGAGGGGAAGAGAGTCAGAGGCAGGCCAAGAGAAATGATGCTGGATGGATTGACATGGTTAGTATCACACCGGCTGTCTTTACTTCCCAGGCAATGTCCTAGTACTAATTTAAGCTGGGTCAACGTGCTAGCACAGGTCGACTGACATAAACCCTCCTCATAAGGTATTCGAATATGACAAACGGGTGGGCCTGTCAGCGTGTCCAGCCACTTGCGTCACAGTACGTCTGTTTATCAGACATTCTAAGCCCACCGGCCACGTTCCTCTATTATCAGTCTTCTACAGCATCTACCTTTTGTCTCCCTCCTGGAACATACCCCTCAATCAAATCTAGTTGGTTCTATTTTGCGTTATTTTCTACGGGATGAGGCAGATAGTCTTAGGCCAAACGTAAAGTCGCCTCTTACCACACGAATGACAGATTACATTGGTGCTATGCTTGACCTCCACCTTGGGCCGGTCTAACATACCTTCGCCTGTTCTGATGACGAAATATTCTCGCCACCATTAATGTTCAAGCGTCGACTCGGGCTAACACAATGAATACATAATATTCGACGGGGATTCAAATGAAAACCATAAAAGTGTGATAGAAATTACAGTAACTCTGCCATTGTCTTGTAACCTGTCAGTATTCTTGTTAAGGATGTCAAGAGTGGTCAGTACGTGATATCACGGTGCAGGCGAAGACGGTGACGTCGTTTGAAAAACACAGAGTTCCAAACCTCATCACCCGTCTTCCTCTTCCTCCCTAGTGCTTCCTCCCTAGTGCTTCCTCTTCTATCCTAGTGCTTACAGATACTTCATGTCTTATGTTTGCTTCGGTATAGTTGTTGTCTGTGGCTAAGGGGTAGCGAACGGCAATTCGCAATCCAGCATATCACGTTTGAAATCAGCTGCAGGCGATTAGGTAGTAGACCGTCTTGTGTTGATTTTAAACTGTGGTACGAGTGTCAGTTTTTAGAAGGAAATGGCAAATTAGTTAGTCGCGGTTCCAACTTCACGGCAAAGGGTCGTCCGGTTATGCTCCATTCCTGTACCAGCGAATATCACACGCTACTCACTGCCCCATGTAAAAGGTGGAACAGACAGAAGTCTCGACAAACCAACAGCCCGCACAGGTATACCATGCATAATAATGGCAAATTACTGAACGTAATCTTGCCTAGTAAATCATTGTGGTTGATTGCGAGGTCTTGTAAAGGGCATGTAACTAACTTATAATTTAACACATGCGCCCACATACTATTTCGATTTGCCTGGAACGAAACACGGAGGTTTGAGCCACTACCTTTCACAGAATATACTAAGATGTGCTTCCTCTCCACCCCCACCTTGCATTACTCATCGTACTAAATGTTTCCTGACTTACACGGGGTTGTCCGATGTAGCTGTGGGACGTTATCATCAGCATCTTGAGAAATAATCACGATTGTGTGAGAGCTCGGGAAAGAATAAACACACAAAGAACAGAAAGCGGCAGACAAAGGTAAGTAAGAGCAGAATAAGAGGTTAAAGATAGCAGGAGTACATAAAACGCATATGCCCTACATTCTAAACCATCCGTCAGACTGCTCACTAAACAACACTTCGGATGCATTTTCACGAACTCATTCCTTCGGAATTTTTGTCTTCTTTTTTTGTTTATTGAGGAATGCCAAACTGCCGACTCTCACATGTTTATATTTTCGGGGGTGTACGTGCGTGCATGAGCAACACAAAGCCCTGCGAAGAATAAGGAAAACGTAAGTTGCAACAGCGCCAAAAGTCAACAGCAAAATGAGGTCCGACGCTGGGTATATGTGTGTGCTTGCGTACACATCTTCTAGACTAGCTAACCCACCCCTCCCTCGTCTACCTGATCTCACCGCCGCCTCTGCTTAAGCTCGTGAGCCAGGCCTGAAAGCATGCACAGTCAGCAGAGTTTCTTTCTTACCTTTTGGCTACCTCGTTGTAGGTCTGTGTTCATCACTGTGAGTGACGGATGCCGGAGGTGCGTCGCGGGCTCCGCATTTCCAGCCTGTAATATATAAGACAAGGAAATCTTTTCGCCGGCCTTCATTTCATTATTTGGGTTTCGAAGGAAGAGTGTTAGAACACAGGGGGAATTCAACTGATCATTATCATTACCTGATTGTTTATCAATGCTCGTTTGAGTTCACGTGTTGTGAGTTCAGAGTTCAAATTTCACGACTGAAATTTTTACAACGCTCTCAAGGACTTACCGAAAAGAAGACAGGAATTCCCGAAATCGACACATCAATTTAGAACTAGTCTGCCTTGCAGGCCGAGGAAGATAGTTCGAATTTATTTCGACTAAATCAGTGTTTTTATAAGAAGTGTGATAACTTAATCGCAGTGCAACCTTGCGATATAATTGAAGAACAGCTGGTCTGTGTTTCTCGATTATCCACCGTAAAGTTATCACCGTAACTTAGATCCCCACGCCACGCAAGCAAGATGGCAACAATAGACGACGAAGTTCGTTTGACAGAAATCTCCGCGCCACGTTCAGAAGAAATAGCCGCGGAACCAATCATTATCAAAAAGAAAACAGAGCCAAAGAAACCATCAGCATCCCCTGTAGGTAGAGATGAGGAGGACACAAGGCCACGGAAGCCACCCCCGTCATCATCTTCACAACAGAAGCATGCCTCCTCATACTCTTCCAAAGATATTTCTTCAAGTACGAAAACATCAACAAAAAGCTACACATCTTCCGCCCAACCCAGAGACTACAGAGATTACTCCGACAGACTTGGCATAGCTAGTCTAACCAGAGAATTTCGAGGGACAAGTCCCTGTGTCATTGAAAACATAGCCACACACCCGTTACTCTTTAGTTCTGGGTTCGAGCCTCTTAGAAATCCAAATCTAAGTGCCAGAAGTAAGAAAATTCTCAGAGAAGCCTCGGACCTTGGAGTGGTCGCCCCTGGTTTAAAAGCGTTATTGGAAGTACGTATACTTTTATGCATATATTATAGACCTCTTGATGTCCGTTTCTGCGTATTATTTATATACGTATTGCATTATACCTTTGTTTGATAAGATATGTGTGCTGCTTAATGTGTTATATGTGGTCGCGTTATTAATTCACTTATTTTGTTTAACGTTCTACATAATAAGATAAGCGAGTGCGTGTTTCCTTTCTTCTCCGTCTTATAATTCATACCAATGGCTGTCATATTTGTCCACAGCCTGGTGTCTTGCCTACTTTAAATCATATCCGAAATAGAAGTACCTTAATTCCATCATGTTAAATGGTCTAACTTCTTCACAATAGGTTCTTCCTCATATTTCTTTCTCTACATATTTCCTGTTGTAACTTTATATTCCAGTTTCTGAATTCTCAAGACAGTGTCCACAGAGTGTAGATTGTCTTCTTCGGATCCAAGTAGCTTGTTCTCTTCTAGAGAAAGTGAGGTGGTTAAAGAACCTGTCTCATGTTCTGAAGGTCTAAGGATCCAAGTAGCTTGTTCTCTTCTAGAGAAAGTGAGGTGGTTAAAGAACCTGTCTCATGTTCTGAAGGTAAGGTCTAAGGATCCAAGTAGCTTGTTCTCTTCTAGAGAAAGTGAGGTGGTTAAAGAACCTGTCTCATGTTCTGAAGGTCTAAGGATCCAAGTAGCTTGTTCTCTTCTAGAGAAAGTGAGGTGGTTAAAGAACCTGTCTCATGTTCTGAAGGTCTAAGGATCCAAGTCGCTTGTTCTCTTCTAGAGAAAGTGAGGTGGTTAAAGAACCTGTCTCATGTTCTGAAGGTCTAAGGATCCAAGTAGCTTGTTCTCTTCTAGAGAAAGTCAGGTGGTTAAAGAACCTGTCTCATGTTCTGAAGGTCTTCGAATTCAAGTAGCTTGTTCTTTTCTAGAGAAAGTGAGGTGGTTAAAGAACCTGTCTCATGTTCTGAAGGTCTAAGGATCCAAGTAGCTTGTTCTCTTCTAGAGAAAGTCAGGTGGTTAAATAACATGTCTCATGTTCTGAAGGTCTTCGAATTCAAGTAGCTTGTTCTTTTCTAGAGAAAGTGAGGTGGTTAAAGAACCTGTCTCGTGTTCTGAAGGTCGTAGGTTTGTTTCTGCACCTAGTCATTCGGTCCACGAGTGTAGGTTTCTTCGAGATCCTGGGGGATCGTCTCTGGAGATACAGAGTTCTTGCTTTGTGCGATCAATTCAGTATACCACTCTGCTGAAAGAAACTGAGTCATATGGGATCAAACTCGGTATAACGAATTCGACCCTTCCTCCTGTAAACTCCCATTGAGTACGTTTCTTGCAATATTTCCCAGTTGTTACATTGTGTTAACCATTCAACAATTTCAAACAGCCCACACTCAAACAGTTAACTTACGCACTTAAAACAGACAGACATCGAGTGTTACATTTGACATCTCCATAGAGTCTGTCCTCAAATGGAGCGGGTGTAGGCGAAACTAGTTTTCTGTTCTGCATATATTGGACACTCCGGTTGTGAGCTGTCAGTTTACCTGGTCTACAGTTACATTCAACAATATCTCATATCGTTATTTTATTAACCGATTCAGTGCCAAACAAAAAAGTAGGTCTGGTCCAAACACGGTACACAATCAAAAGAACAAGTATTATCATGTAAGTTTCCGTTCACCGAGCTATACAATTGGGGAATATACCGCGAAACCAAACAAATATCACGATGACCCTAGTACGGGGGTTTATCGTCCTTCTGTCCAAATGGGAGGTCACATTTGGCGATATACTGTCCTTCGGAATTGAATCAGTTAAATACAGGGTGTATTTTTAATGACTGTGCAGTGTTTAAAAATATTGCCGGGCCAAGTTTTGTATTTACCTATTATGTTGCATGGTATTTACAGAGGGTGAATACAAAACTTGGACCGGCAATATTTTCAAACACTACAGTAATTAAAAATACACCCTATATGTGATATGTGAAAATTCCTATTTCATAGTTCTTACAGTGCTGCTCTTATGTCTGCTAGTTCTGCTCCTCATTGTTTAATTGTGAGTTTTATTAATGTGATTGAATTAAGTAGCAAGCTGGGATACAAGGAAGGACAAAGCTGCTCATCTCATACAGCCATGTCCTAGAGTATCTGACGTATAACAGTTAAACATCCGAGTGCAGGACCAAGCAGTGATGGCGTAGTCGATAGTGTGTGGCATTAAACACAGTGGTGCTGGGTTCAGTTCTTGGTGCTAGCCAGGTTGTGTTAGCTGATAGGTACAGCTCAAGGCCGGCTCTCTGGCGAAGGGGTTACGAATGCAATCCATAATCCCGCATACGGCGTTCGGAACAAAGCTGTTGGCGATTTGAAAGCAGACGGCCTTGCGTTGGTTTTGATATAAAGGTACTGGTGGCGGTCGTTCAGAAAGCAATGTCAAGCTACTGAACTTAAACTTTCCAAGACATCACAAACAACCAAAATAGCTGGGGTTGATTGCAACGTCCTGTCAAACTGGGTACAGGAGTGACGTCGTTGAGCTCCAATTAGTTTCTTGATAATCTCCTTTGGAAGACCGAATTTCAGCTCTTAACTTCGGATCATTGACGCTCAGGTCGTCAGAGCCCTTATATGGGTCTGCACCTATCTGAGTGGGGTTGGCGTAGAGACAATTCTCGGCACCGTATGTCAACATGCCATCTCCACGGGACTGTGTTACTGAGTTATTCTTCACCTGTTCATGCTCAGAAACTAGCTGAGTGTGCAAGATCTTCGGGAGAAGCATATTGACATGTAATTAGGTCATGAAGAAAAACTATGAGGCATTCGAAATAAGAACAGGAGTTAGACAAACATACCCTTTATCACCTCTACCGTTCTTATTGACTATAGACTGGATTAAGAAGACACCAAAAACTGCTGAAAGAAATGGAATCCAGTGGATTCCCCTGACAAAGCAGCGCGATTATCTTAACTGCTCTGACGCCAAACCCTCCTGTCTCACTCAAACACGAAATCAGATGCAGGGTACACTAATAACACTAGATGGAAGGTAGTAACAACGAGGTTGAAAACTTCATAGAGGAAAGACACAGATCATGAGAATAAATTAAACAAATTATAACCTGAACTCCTTTAGTGAGACCTCACTTAAAGAGAGAGAATCATACACTTACTTAGGTAGCAATGTAGAGAAAGAGGGTGAAACAAATGCAGATATGAAAGTATGAATACGGGAGGATAGAGGAGCTTTTATAACACTAGAACATTTGTGGAAATCAACTGAAATTAAACTTAGCCCCAAACTTGAGTATTAAATGCGGACTTTAAATTAATACTGCTATATTGATCAGAAATACGGAGAACAACGAAAACGAATACAAACAAACTACAAAAAATCATTAATATGTGCCAGCTGAAAATAGTAGGAATATAATCATAAATGTGGAACTCATGAAGAGAACAAGACAGATACCAGTAAAACAATGTGGAGCTCATGGAGAGAACTTGACAAATACCAGTAAAACAATGTGGAGCTCATGGAGAGAACTTGACAAATACCAGTAAAACAATGTGGAGCTCATGGAGAGAACTTGACAAATACCAGTAAAACAATGTGGAGCTTATGGAGAGAATTGGACAAATACCAGTAAAACAATTTGGAGCTTATGGAGAGAATTAGACAAATACCAGTAAAACAATGTGGAGCTCATGGAGAGAATTAGACAAATACCAGTAAAACAATGTGGAGCTTATGGAGAGAATTAGACAAATACCAGTAAAACAATGTGGAGCTCATGGAGAGAATTAGACAAATACGAGTAAAACAATTTGGAGCTTATGGAGAGAATTAGACAAATACCAGTAAAACAATGTGGAGCTCATGGAGAGAATTAGACAAATACCAGTGAACCAATGTGGAGCTCATGGGGAGAACTAGACAAATGCCAGTGAACCAAGAGGAGAAGAAAGGACGCTGGCGTTGGATATGTCACACAATAAGAAAACTTGAGAATTGTAAAACTAGAAAGGTGTCTGTCTAGAATCCACATGATAATGGAAATAGAAGAAAACCCAAAACACACGGAGAACAGAAGTAGAAACATACATGAATAATATGGTAAGGGCATGGACGGAGCTGATGGGCTAGCTAAAGATAGGGTATCAAAGGTGAAAGAAAAAGTGAAAGAAGAAGAAGGTCATTCTTCAGCAAAGCTCATACTGTCTGCTGGGAATGTGCAACATTGGTAATGTTTCTTCCAAGGATTTTAGGTATGTCATTGTTAATACGCCTTAATACCCAGAGCCCAGAAGGAGGCAAGGAAGACATTCATCTTCTGTATAATAATGAACTCTCCAAGTGGGGAGTGCAAACCCTGGGTGCCGAATGCCTACCATCACCAAGGGAATTGCTGCTTCAGCGATTTCTGATAGCCATAAGTTGAACTTGTGAGAGTAAGACGGACCGGTAGATGTAAACGACTGTCTGGAGGTCTGCAGTCCGACAGTTCCTCTCCGCTGGACAATACCACTCTTGGTCTACACATAGGCCATGAAATGAATAAGATTAACAGTACTGATAGGCAGTCAGGGCTAACTAGGAGAAACAACCAAAGAATATACCAAACAACAGAAACATTGATAAGTAGAGGCGCTCAGACTGCGATGCCTCCAGAATAAGATAACACCCGGATAACGATGAGGAGTTCTTCGGCGCTCGGCCAACGAGTTTACAACCCTACGCTTGCCGTATGACTTGCTCAAGTGTGAACTAATTAATTAGTTAACCCCAGCATTGTTTTGTTGTTTGTGATTTCTTGGCAAGTTTATGTTAAGTAGTTTGCCATTGTTTTCTGAACTACCGCCACTCATGCCATTGCATAAACATCAGCTGCTTTCAAATCCCCCTCCCCCCACTGTGTTTTGAACGCCGTTTACGGAATTACGAACTGCGTTCGTAACTAGTTCACCACAGCTCCGGTCAACCAATTTATGTATACATGGAAATACTGACTACGTGATTATTTACGTGACTACTTACGTGACTGCCGGTCTCCGTGGCCAAGGGTTGACGGACGCTGTTCGTGATCCTGCTTACCTGCGTTCGAAACACAGCTGCACGCGATTTGGCAGCAGACCGCGTTGTACTGGTTTTATACGAAATGGTATGGGTGCCGGTCGTTCAGAAAGCAATGGCAAACTACTGAACGTAAACTGCCAAGGTATCAACAACAGCAAAAAATGCTAGTGTTGACTGCAAACGTCATGTAAAGGATATGCAGTTAACTTTAACTTAACTCACGTGACCAGGTGACTACTTATGTTGTCGATGGTTGGTGTCGCTCAGTGACTGATATTGTGAGTATTGCGGAGACCGCACTGCTTCCAATTAAGGCAAGTAAACTATGCTTCAAGAATAACAACTTCGCGATACGAATGACACCAAAGATATACCCTTACCACTGGAGTTGGTGAAGAAAGTAATAGGCTCTGCTGTTTGCACACACACACAGTCGGGGAATTCAACTTCTCGCGAGGAATAGATAAACATGCAGTGATGGAAAGGCCCAAACAGGGATCTATTATGCAGGGTATGCTTTGAAAGCAAGTCCTACAGG
This sequence comes from Cepaea nemoralis, assembly GCA_014155875.1. NCBI lineage: Eukaryota > Metazoa > Mollusca > Gastropoda > Stylommatophora > Helicidae > Cepaea > Cepaea nemoralis. The sequence goes on from JACEFZ010016343.1 coordinate 235,808, forward strand.
AAGTTACACATTAGAGATGGACTAACAGCAATATCTAGAAGTATCCAAGAAAACCAGGATTTGGATAGTTTTGGGGATTCATATCATCCGCCCTTTGTTGTGGAGAAGGCACTTTATTAAATAAATATGTTATGCAACGCCAGTCAGTTCGATGACTGGTATGATAGGTTTGGCAAATTCCATTATATAATAAATTTAGCCATTACATTTTGTTATAGATGAGTTAATGTGTATCGTTGTCTTTCAGTATCTTTATTTGTCCATCTTTACTTTTCACTTGGTTTGTTTAAACACCTTTCTGAAAAGTGTATAACAGAAGAAAATATTCTTTGAATAAACATCCAGAGCTTTCTGAACCATGTACATACACATCTCAAAATGTATCTGTGATCTGTCCTGCAGTATAGATGCCAATGTTGGGCAATGAGTAAAGCAATGATAACAAACCAGAGGAAGCTGTATTGGGATCTACAGATGCTACTGTATCACTATAGAAACCAAACAATTTACACATACGGGACCAAACACGACAAGAGACACATAAGAAGACAAGTAAAGATATGCGATAATCATAAACAACTGGACAACAATTACTGTTAGAAGCAACACCAATTTCAGTAAAATATCAGGAAACAGAAAGACGTGCAGTCTTGATCGCTAATGTCTTCTCCATAAGGAATGCAAAATGCCAATGAGTTTCATTTAGTTGTGCAACTCCAACTCTCCCATTAGTTAAACAAGTTAGCTGCATATGTTTTACAAGGCGTCGTATTCAACCCCAGCATTTGTGTGGGGTTGTTTGTGATTTCTTGACAAATTCGGTAGTTTTCCATTGATTTTCTCATCAGTACTTGGGGTATAAGAAGTAATAATTTTAATTATAATTGATTATTGGTTATTATTATTAGTGGTTACTGGTTATCTGAAGCCGCACCACGATGATTAGCGCCCTCCCTCTCTCTCTCTCTCTCTCTCTCTCTCTCTCTCTGTTTCTCTCTCTCTCTCTCTCTCTCTCTCTCTCTCTCTCTCTCTCTCTCTCTCTCAGCAGATACTGAAGTGTAGGATGCTTATTATTATAATCGCACAATGTTTGAATACACAGCTAACATTTTTCGCAATTGTCTTGTAGCACTGGTTTCAGTTCCATTGTAATATTGTTGTCTCATTGCACGCCGTATCAATGCACATCAGAATCACCCTGCTCGCTTGTACAGCTTTCCTACTCTGACCATCACGCTGTAAGAATCTTACATGAGTATTAACATATCACACTCGACCTTTATATCACACAAAATAAGGAAATAACCACCCACTTCACCACGACGTGGTAGCTATCATTATTTTATGGACACAAGTACATCATAATAATCACAATGACTTCACTGAAAGCGGAAACAAAAAACACAATGGCGGCGTCCACGTAGGGTTCAAGTGAGTAGTTATATCCTTAAAGTGTGTGATATTTTCACTTACATGCAGGATTATAAGCGAATGAAGACGAGAATAGGAACACTCTGGAAACTTTGCGTATTTGAAATGTTCGTTGTGCCTGTGCAGACCAAGACAGTCCCCCTCACATCCTTATGGTCCCCCGTAGCACTGATCCGATTGTGTAACACATGGACATTGCAATCGTTGCCATAATTCACTAACAGCCGCTGAATTTGCGTGAAACATTAATATAATGTTTTAATAGAACACCGACGTTTGTCGCTCAGTGGCCACATTGAACGGAAATAATCTGCGTATATATTTTTCGTTTTCTCGTAGGTTTCTGTCCCCTGTGTTTGTTCGTTGATGAAGCAATGGGTCGAAACGTACCACTGTATTTTTGTGTCCCGTTTGTTCAGATCCAGAATAACCATTTATTGTGTTGTTATATTTAGCTTACAATTGAGAATTATTAAGACATATAATCCTTGTCTTCTTTTGGTCGCATAAAATTTGTCTATAACTGCAATGTTGACTCTTGTATGAACTTTATTTAAAGACATATCATGAAACCAGAGAGCCGAGTGGCTAGTGGTTGGACACTCCACTGCCTGTACGGTTGTTATGGGGTTTGAATCCGCACCAGGGCGGGTTAAAAAATATATCGATCTGGGCTCCCAGGTCCACGCAGCCTAAAACTGGTACCCAGATAAATGTTGGGAAGTAAATGCGACAATGTGTTACTGATCACTCCACTCAACGAGTGCCGATTGGTCTATTAAATATGGATTTACCACCACATGCCAAATGTGAGTAAAGTGTGTAAAATTGCCAGAGTGTGTAGTTATAGCACATGGGATAACATACTGAAAAAAGGTGGGGCTTCCTGTTATCAGGAGCGGAAGATAACATCAGATGAGGAAAAAGCAACACTGAGATAACGTAGAAGAAATCAAGCTAAAGCAGCATTCCACCAGATTCTGTGGAGCTTGTACATACATGAGTATCTGTCCAGGCCAGGGCATCACACAAAATACGGAAATAACCACTCACTTCATCGTCACTTGGAAGCTGCCATTATTACTGACACCGCGAGATGACGATAATCTCGTGTAAGAGACAGTGGGTTAGAGGGAGAAAATGCTGGATGGAGTTAACAGGAGAGTGGGGAGTCAGTATCGCCAGTATTAACTGCAGACGAGGTGTTTGAAGAAGATGAAGAAGAAAATGAAGACGTAGTAGTAGTAGTAGTAGTAGTAGTAGTAGTAGTAGTAGTAGTAGTAGTAGTAGTAGTAGTAGAAGTAGTAGTAGTAGTAGTAGTAGTAGTAGTAGTAGTAGTAGAAATAGTTGTTGTTGTAGTTGTGGAAGTAGTAGTATTAATAGCATCTCCAGCAGTAGTAGTAGAAATAGCAATAGTAGTAGTATTAGTAGTAGCAGTAATAGTAGAAATACCAATATTAATAGTAGTAGTAGTAGTAGTAGTAGTAGTAGTAGTAGTAGTAGTAGTAGTAGTAGTAGTAGAAGAAGAAGAAGAAGAAGAAGAAGAAGAAGAAGAAGAAGAAGAAGAAGAAGAAGAAGAAGAAGAAGAAGAAGGTGAAAGTAAAATCACAAGCAGCTAAAACATACTAGGGTTGATAGCGATCTAAAAGACATGCAAATAACGTAATTTTAAGGAAACTCATTAACTGAAAGGAGGCAATATAAAACACATTCCCTCCTTTGGTAGTCACGAGGAACCGAACCCCAACCCACATCTCCCGCTTCCCCCACGCCCTCCCCCACCATCAACACGCAATGGCGGCCTGTTTGAGAATGTTTAGACAGGTAGAACGGGTAGCTGAGACCCCGCGTGAGTCATTTTGGAGAAATGCCTGCCTTGAAATTTTGTTTGCGAGCTGACGTGAGTACCAGTGTTGTTCGAGAGATATTTTTTTCCACCCTCGCTCCAGCACACGGCGGAGTCAGTCGGTCTACCGGCTTGGGACGTGAGCTTCTGCATACTTCAACCTGTGCTGGCAGCGGTTCTTCTCCTGTGGTAGCTTGCCTTGGTAGTCGGAGCACACTGAAATAGGATAAACCAACAGAGAAAGCAAGAAAACAGACTTTCATTTCGTTCGTGCTTATCTGAAGCAAGGAGTTGTTACCTGTATCCATAGACGCGGATCTGGATCTATTTATTGAAATATAATTACAAATACCTTATGCGGGTGAACAAACAAATTAGCCGAGCCGAAACAACTAAACAATTATCCTATTAACTTAAAACATAAGTTAAGTTTACATTGCGTTCTACATTCCTATTTTCGACGACACGGACAAACGCCATTTTTCTTCTTGGCTGCAAAAAACTTTAATCCCGCATTGGATAAAAAACAGCTCAATTAATTTCTTTCGTAAATTTGCAGCAATTTTTGCCGCATTTTGCAAACGTGTTGTGTTTCCAAGAAAGTCTTGAGCAAAAATATTCCAAGAAAAAACTTTTAATTAGGCGAAGGAACGACAGGACACTAAGGCATCTGTTTTTTCTTCGCTGCAAGAATCCGGATCCGACTTTTTTGTTTTGCTTGTAGTCTTGCAGCATTCCTACCTTGTTGTTTGATTAAACCGTCCAAGTAACCATGGCAACTTATGCTTTACAGGCCCGCATTGAGGAGTTGGAGGAAGAGTTGGAAGCTGAGCGACAGGCCAGGGCAAAGGTACGGCGACTTTAATGTTTCTACTATTATTTAATCATCATCATCATCATCATCATCATCATCATCATCATCATCATCATCATCATCATCATCATCATCATCATCATCATCATCATCATCATCACCATCCTCCTCCTCCTCCTCGTCATCATCATCGTAATAATTATCAACACATTATATGCTTCTTCTTGGCCTGTTACTCTGAGGAAATGCTAGTACCATTTGTATTGCGACTCTTCGCTGGCTGTTGAAGATGAGAACGGAGCACTTATGGGAGTGCTGTGATGTCGGTTTTTGACTCGAATCAACTCAGCTCAAATCAACTCTTGGCCTTTTGTCCCAACACCATTAGCTACAACTACGCCTGATTCCATCTTCCAAGCAATTCTCCTTCTTCTGCTGCAGTGACATCTAGTTGTTGTCGTAAGCCACGCGGTGTCTTGTTCTACTCCTCTCCGCTTCACGTGAGTTCTTTCTATCTGTCTCTTTCACATTTGGCGAAATTCCCTTCGACTTGTCACCTCTAATATCATCATCGTACTCCTCTTCCTCCTCATTCTCCTTCCTCTTCTTCTCCTTCCTTCTCCTTCCTCTTCGTCCTCTCTTTCTCCTCTTCTTTTTCATCTCCATCCATCCATCAACTCCTTCTTCCGCCCTCATCTTCGTGTTCCCTGTTGTGCTGTTGATTTAGTAATGCACACAAGAAGATCTGCTTTTGTATGTATGAAGCTCTAAGAGCTCGCTGAGACGCCTACATATCTATGGGTGTATGTTTAAATCTCTTGGCCTCATCATAGCCTATGTCTGCCTGCATCAGACGGCTGACGAAAGTTGTATTAGTTTATCAGTTTGTGGTTATTTGTCATTGCAGTTCTTGCCATTGTCGTACAATTTCTTTCGAAACCTCCACCAATCAGATTCCAGTGTCTGCATATTACATTACCATACGCCCTTGACTTCTTCTCAAAAGCTCGATTCTGCTGCCAGTGAACTTGTTTCCAGAACATTCTGAGACTTTTCAAAGGCACGTCACAAGAACTGATTTGTGTATATTTCAGTATAATCACACATGCAATCTTTCACCTTCTTAACAATTGCACGAGTCTTCAAGTCAAAGTAATGCCGTAGCAAATACTGCAATAGATGTGTGAAATGGTAGGTGCTCACATATTCTAGGCTGCCCCAGAAGAGTTGATCTCCTCTGTCTTACCGGACCTTAAAAGGGAAGCAAAAAAACAGTAACACTGTCACCTCCCATACATGCCATAAGAGGGGACCAGGGAGGGTTGAGAAAGATTGGCTACCTCATCTTGCAGAAAACTGAGCTGCAACATTCCAAGCAATCATGACAAAGCCTGGAAAGGGTGAGTTGATTGATGGCCTATGCTCCACTGGGTGGTGAAAGCAGCAGGAGAAGAGGATATTTACGATTGCGTGGCCTGTTTCCTGCCTCATAGCCTCTCCTTCTTAGATAATGCCTAGAAAGTTCTGGAAGTTGTCTGGTAACCAGGTTTATGAGGTTGGGTTGACTCCCAAAGCCGTACTGGTGGAAAAAATAATACTTCCTCTAATGGGGATTGAACAAGAACCATTGACTAGACAGGCCTGCGCACTAACCACTATGCCATTGCTGCTTGCTTAAACTAATCTGTATGTTCATTACCATGCAGTTCATAGTGGCACTTTAGTCACGGGACTCGTGGTGGCAGAAATGTCACTTAGACAGTGAACTAATAGTGACACAAATATGACTTCAGACAGTGAACTAATAATGATACGAATATGACTTCAGACAGTGAACTAATGGTGACACACATATGACTTCAGACAGTGAACTAATGGTGATACAAATATGACTTCAGACAGTGAACTAATGGTAACACAAAAATGACTTCAGACAGTGAACTAATAGTGACAAAAATATGACTTCAGGCAGTGATCTAATGGTGACACAAATATGACTTTAGACAGTGAACTAATGGTGACACAAATATGACTTCAGACAGTGAACTAATGGTGATACAAATATGACTTCAGACAGTGAACTAATAGTGATACAAATATGAACGACTTCAGACAGTGAACTAATGGTGACACAAATATAACTTCAGACAGTGAACTAATGGTGATGTAAATGTGATTTTAGACAAATATAAATCAGACAAACAGACAGAAAGACGGACAGATATACAGACTGACAGACAGACAATGAGACAACCGAAGAGTCAGAAAGACAGACAGATAGACAAGCAAACAGGTAGGACCGAACAATAAATATATTTATTGACAGACAGTCAGATAAGTAGGTGAATATGCAAACATACGAACAGACATTTCCTGGTACCCTTTGAACTTGGATATAAACCGCACAAAAGCAGCTGAGAGTATGCATGTTCTTAATCGTGAAACTGTTGCCACCTTAAACAGGTTGAGAAGCAAAGAAGCGAGCTGGCCAGAGAGCTAGAGCATCTGGGAGAGCGACTGGACGAGGCTGGAGGTGCCACAGCTGCCCAGCTTGAGCTCAACAAGAAGAGAGAGCAGGAGCTGCTGAAACTCCGCCGCGACCTCGAGGAGTCCGCTCTGCAACATGAAGCTCAGATCTCCTCTCTGCGAAAGAAGAACCAGGATGCTGCCAATGAACTGGCTGACCAAGTCGATCAGCTGCAGAAGATTAAGAGCAAGTAAGTTCTTGTCTTGTTTTCTTCTGCCTTTTCTCCTGCATTGTCACAAAGACCGTTAACCAACTAACGGCAAGTCGTCCGATGGCTTGTTATCTTCTGCATCTCCTTCTGCGTCCTCCCCATATGATTAATCTTCTTCTCTAAGTGTACTGGGTATCCCCAAATTTCGTTTCTACTACCACCTGTACTGTATTTTCCACTTCAAATATAGTTCTAGCATTCAAGGTGCCAGTTATGGAGAATTTCTTAAGAGAAGATAAGTGAAACGACGACCAAGACTCGTTTTGACTTTGTCTGCACTCGTCATACGTCTTCTAGGAAGAAATACAACAAGTAAAAAACGTGCGGCAAAAACCACTCTGGTTGACTACGTTATTCTTGTCTCTTATCTTTACATTTGTTCATGATTGTTTGAATTTTACAGCTAAGCTGTAATTCGTAACTGTTTTAAAATACGTTTCATTGTATTTGCCTCGATTCTTAACTGTTTCAAAATACGTTTTAATGTAGTTGCCTCGAATCTAACTGTTCCAAAATACTCTTTATTGTAGTTTCCTCAATTCTGATCAGTTACAAAATATGCCTCCCAGTAGCTTCCTCTAGTCTTATCTGTTTACATGCGTGCCGGAGATATAACTGCACCAGCAGAGCGTCAGTACCCATGTTCTCCCAATTTTCAAAGTAACGCATAAAAGGTCTTATTTACTTTGTTGTTATAAGAGAACCTTAATTGTTTTCTAGGATCAGCTTGCTTGTGTGAACATCACCCCAATATACAAAATAATGAATGAATACTTAAACATATTAATATTTGTATCTCATCTCATATTGTTTCTCTTGTTCCTTATAAACTCCGCTAGCTTCCGCGCACCATGGACGATATTATAACGAATAAAAATGTTGCTTTAACTGATTCGGTGCCAAACAAAAGTAAGTTTGAACCAAATCTCATCATCACATCTCATTTCATCTCATCATGTTCCTCTTGTACTTTGTGGTGTCGAGGTGAAGCATAAACAGCCGGACAGTGCCCGTTTATGGGCTTCATGTATCGAGATTCCCACTGAGTTTCTTATTCTCTCTGTCCATCGTTTACGTGGTCGGCCTCTTCTTCTGGTTCCATCTGGTCTGTACATCATTGCTTGTTGTGGTATACTGTTAGTTGGTAACCTACTTGCATGGCCAAACCATTAGACTTGCTGTATTCTAATAAAATCTAGCGCAGCTATAACGCCCACTTGAGTCCTGATTTCTTCAGTTATAATTTTCTCTATTCATGATACATTGAGTATTCTTCTCAGGAATCTCATTTCTGTTGTTGTGATTTTTCTTTTCTCTTTTTTTTTCTGTCATTGTCCAAGGTTGGCATTGGTAACATAGAGTTGGTAGGAAGATTGTCTTGTAAAGTGCTTTCTTAGTAACTATTGATACGTGTTGTATAAATTTCTAATATTAATCTTTGTATACTTGTGGATAAACCAACTTATCCATTCTGCCATTTCTCTATGCAGACTGGAGAAGGAAAAGAGTCAGCTGAAATCAGAGTTTGACGAACTTCAGTCCCAGTTTGAACACGCCAGCAAGAACCGGGTAAGATATCATAGCTGCACACTCCCAACATTATTTCTTGATAGATGTATGTTCTCTGATAGGTGCCCAGTTTGTGAGACCCACCAACCTACCAATCCACAAACAATCCAATACGATGTAAAATGGCATAGACCACGAATGTGATGGGCAGATATCAGAAATAGACAGCAACAACCTTGTTGGAAGTGAAAGTGATGTTAAGAGGCAGACATACGAAAGCACGTGCAACCAGATGGTACCATGCTAATTATAGGAACAGATAGTTCAATATAAAAAAGGGGTCCAAAAGGAGGATCGACTTCATTTTTGTCCCATATAGCTCGATCTCCTTCGACAGGCTGACCTGCTGAAAGCGTTGCACAAATCACCCACTCTATAGCTCCAGCAATAACCCCGGGGAGTCTCCGAAAAAATTACACTCGTGAACCGAATGACGTGGCCTGGAATAGAAACCACAACCTTCAGAGAGAGAGGCAGGTGGTGTATCAATTTTTTTTTGTTATGAAGACTTACATATACTTCTTAACCTTGCATACTCATTAAAGTTGTCTCCCCTGTTGTTGCATCTATCTCCATTACACTTGTCTCCCGTGTTGTTGTATCCATCTCCATTACAGCTGTCTGCCATGTTGTTGTGTCTATCTCCATTACAGCTGTCTGCCATGTTGTTGTGTCTATCTCCATTACAGCTGTCTGTCCTGTTGTTATATCTATCTCCATTACACTTGTCTCGCATGCTGTTGTATCATTCTCCATTACAGCTGTCTGCCATGTTGTTGTGTCTATCTCCATTACAGCTGTCTGTCCTGTTGTTATATCTATCTCCATTACACTTGTCTCGCATGCTGTTGTATCATTCTCCATTACAGCTGTCTGCCATGTTGTTGTGTCTATCTCCATTACAGTTGTCTCCCGTGCTGTTATATCCATCTCCATTACAGCTGTCTGCCATGTTGTTGTGTCTATCTCCATTACAGCTGTCTGCCATGTTGTTGTGTCTATCTCCATTACAGCTGTCTGCCATGTTGTTGTAACGATCTCCATTACAATTGTCTGCCATGTTGTTGTATCTATCTCCATTACAGTTGTCTCCCCTGTTGTTGTAACTATCTCCATTACAATTGTCTGCCATGTTGTTGTAACTATCTCCATTACAATTGTCTGCCATGTTGTTGTAACTATCTCCATTACAATTGTCTGCCATGTTGTTGTAACTATCTCCATTACAGTTGTCTCCCCTGTTGTTGTAACTATCTCCATTACAATTGTCTGCCATGTTGTTGTAACTATCTCCATTACAGCTGTCTGCCATGTTGTTGTAACTATCTCCATTACAATTGTCTGCCATGTTGTTGTAACTATCTCCATTACAGTTGTCTCCCCTGTTGTTGTACTATCTCCATTACAATTGTCTGCCATGTTGTTGTAACTATCTCCATTACAGCTGTCTGCCATGTTGTTGTAACTATCTCCATTACAATTGTCTGCCATGTTGTTGTGTCTATCTCCATTACAGATGTCTGCCATGTTGTTGTGTCTATCTCCATTACAGATGTCTGCCATGTTGTTGTGTCTATCTCCATTACAGTTGTCTATCCTGTTGTTGTAACTATCTCTATTACAGTTGTCTCCCATGTTGTTGTAGCTATCTTTAATGCTTCCGTGTCCCCTGACGAAGATCATAGAATGAAAGTTGTAGACACCCAGTTCTGAAATATAACGTTATTCTTTGCCATCCCTTCTCCCAGGGCATGTCTGACAAGATGTCCAAACAAGTGGAGGCTCAGATTTCTGAACTGAACGCCAGACTGGACGCAGCCAACCGCCAGATCCAGGAACTACTATCCCAGAAAAACCGTTCTGCCCAGGAGAGTGCTGACCTCACCAGGCAGTTGGAGGAGGCTGAGCATCGCGTGGGATCTCTGACTAAAGACAAGAATTCCCTTACTACTCAACTCGAGGAGGCAAAGAGGGCTCTAGAAGATGAGACTCGGGTAAGTGACATGTCTTCACGGGAACAAAAGCACAGATGGTATCAATTGTGTGCTATTTTAAGAGAAAACATGTCCAGGAGCAACAACCAGCAATTGGCCTGTAATGCTATAGGGACATTATGTTTTGTAGGCCTGAATGCACGAAAGACTAATTGGCCAGTCATTTCCTCTATTAGCGAACGATAAATGTAGGGGTTGAACCTTGTCTGAACGCTTATAACATTACTAGCGTAGCTCTGTATGAACCACACTAACGCACACTTCGTTTGAAAAGGTTGCCTCAACTTAAAATTGTCACTTGGGCAGATAGTTGCAATTTTAAATAGTTACTTTAAAAGAATCATAAATGTCAAATTGTAACTTTGACAGATTGTGTCAACTTTATATTGTCACTTTGATATGATTCAACCTTATATTGTCACTTTGACACATTGCTTCAACATAATATAGTCACTTTGACAAATTGATTCAACATAATATTGTCACTTTTACAGATTGCTTCAACCTATTATTGTCACTTTGACAGATTGCTTCAACCTTGTACTGTCACTTTGACAGACTGCTTCAACATTATATTATAACTTTGACAGATTGCTTCAACCTTATATTGTCACTTCAACACCCGACCTGAACTTTGACATATAGCTTTCAGTTTAAAATTGTAACTTTACCAGATAGATTCAACTATTAATTTTCACCTTACTATATACATTTAATTTTAAATTGTGACTTAACAAATATGATAACATGTAAACGATAACTTTACTATATATCTTCAACAGTAAATTGGGATTTTAACATATATCTTTAACTGTAAATTGTCACTCTACCGGGTAGCTTTAATTGTACATTGTCACTGCGCAAAATCTCATCACCAACATCATTTAATGCCTATCGATTGGCTTCCTCACACTTAGCGATATACAACAGGAAGTATCAGTTCTTGTGCTGACACGTTTCCTTGCCAGGACAAAGACGCTGCCAAGGATTGTCTTTAGATGTCCTGCTTGATGTCTATCCACTGCCTTGTGTTTCATGTGCTTCCAATCATTTCTGATACATGCGATACGCTATGCCATGCTGCCTGTATTCTTTGATATCCATCCCTTGCCTCATGTCTTCTGTTCTGCGAATCTAATCAGACACAGATAATCCTCTTTGGCATGCTGCCTTTATTCTTTGATGCCCACCCACTGCCTTCTGTCTCCTGTTCTGCCAATCAAAGCAGACACAGATGAACCTCTATGCCATGACGCCTCTCTTCATTGATGTACATCCACTGCCTGACTCATGTTCTGCCATTAATTTCAGACACAGATAATCCTATTTGCCATGCTGCCTAACCACTTAGCATCGCTTCTCCCTTTACCTTAGACAGAGAAGTATGCACTAACCAGTTAGATTCCTGAGTGTCATATGAACCATATATTTTCCCCCAGAATCGTCAGAAACTGGCTTCTGACCTTCGTGGTCTGCAGTCTGATGTTGCCGCTCTCCGCGAGCAGCTCGAGGAGGAACAGGAAGGCCGATCTGAGGCCCAGAGGCAGCTCACCAAAGCTACCAATGAGGCCCAAATTTGGCGCTCTAAATATGAGTCTGAAGGAACTGCAAAGACTGAAGAATTGGAGGAGTCTAGGTAAGTGTTGTGTGCAAGGGTTTAGCTTGTGTTGTGTTAAACGGAGAGTTTATAGACAACACTCATTGTCTTTGTGCCACAATGATGAATTGCTATGTATTTATGTAACATTCCTGGTTTCTGTAATATTCCTAGTGTCTGTAACATTCCTAGTCTTTGCAATATTCCAAATCTCTATAACACTCCTAGTCTCTTAATAATCCTCACCTTTGTAACACCCCTAGTATCCTAATATTCTTAATCTATGTAACACCCATAGTATCTTAATATTCTTATTCAATGTAACACTCCTAGCCTCTTAATATTCATAATCTTTGTAACAGCCCTAACATCAGTAACATTCCTTATCTATGAAACATTAAAATTTCTGTAATATTCCTTACTCACAGTCTCTGCTACAGTCCTAATTTCTGTAATGTGCCTTATCTCTGTAACTCCCATAGTCTCTATAACTCTTATAGCCTCTGTAACTCCAATAGTCTCTGTAACTCTCATAGCCTCTGTAACTACCATAGCTTCTGTAACTCCCATAGCCTCTGTAACTCACATAGTCTCTGTAACTCCCATAGTCTTTGTAACTCCCACAGTCTCTGTAACTCTCATAGTCTCTCTAACTTCCATAGCCTCTGTAACTCTCATAGCATCTGTAACTCCCATAGTCTCTGTAACTCTCATAGTCTCTGTAACTCTCATAGCCTCTGTAACTCGCATAGCTTCTGTAGCTCTCATAATCTCTGTAAATCTATGATGAACTGACTTTGAACACATGAGCTATGATAAATCATAATTAATATGTATCTGAACAGACGTAAGCTGCAGGCCAAACTTGCTGATGCCGAACAAGCCGCAGAGGCAGCCAACCTGAAGGTACAAGCTCTAGAGAAGGCCAAGAGCAGACTGCAGGCAGAACTCGAGGACTTGGTCATCGATGTTGAACGCGTGAGTAGCCAGCCCTTTACATTATCTTCGTGCGTGGCAGGTGATCCTGTGTCCATTAGAGCAGAACACGAGAGATTGAGCACTGATTTTGTTATTCTTCCTTTTATACATGCTGATAGGGTATGTCATAAGTGCCCCACTATCCTATGTTTAGTTAATTTGTGGGCTGATCTTTGATTCCTGGGGATACACATTGAAGCTAAAGCTATGTGGAAGACAAGAGGAATGTGGAAACTTAACCTGTTGTATTGACATTATTAAACTTAAGTGAACAAGAGTAATAACAAAAATAATGATGATAATAATAATAATAACAATAATAATATAATACTACATGCAATAATAATAATAGTAAAAACAATAATAAAACTAAGAAGTAGTAGTAGTAGTAGTAGTAGTAGTAGTAGTAGTAGTAGTAGTAGTAGTAGTAGTAGTAGTAGTAGTAGTAGTAGTAGTAGTAGTAGTAGTAGTAGTAGTAGTAGTAGTAGTATTATAGTAGCAGCAGTAGACGAAGAGGAAACAAGTAAAATAAGAAGAGAAAGGGATAAGACAAGAAGGTCCAGCAGTGCTAGGGGATGAAGACAATAAAAGAACGAAGGAAGAGAATAATAATAATAATAATAATAATAATAATAATAATAAGAAGAAGAAGAAGGAGAAGAAGAAGATGAGAAAGTAGCAGCAGAGGAGGAAGAAGAGGGAGAAGAAGACGGATACACCTTCTGACAATATAGCGGTTGTCACTTGCCTGCTAACATGGCTAGAGCGAAAACCCCCAGTAATGTCAGACATGTTTTCATCTCAATATGGCGCCAGGGACTCACTTAGTCTTGTAAGATACGCAGCGGATACTTCTAGGAAGTTACGGAACATTTTCTCAAAATAAAATGCTATGAGGATGAGAAGTGATTATCTCCACATTATTATGCGATGACCTTATTTATGTGAATCAGTTAGTTAAGTCATGTAATCAAATAAATAAGTATATTCCTATGTTTTACAGTATATGTAATTCAGTAAATGAGTGTATTTGTTCTTTTACATCGGCTAGAACTGATTGTGCTAATGGGGGACAACTTAGTTTATGATAGCCTTTAAATTGTGCAACTGTGCCCCTTGCAGAAATTCGAATTTATAGAAGGGGTTTTTCCTTGCTAAGTCTATAAGTAATATAGAAAATCGAGATCTATTTTCCAATATAACTATAATTTTCAGGCCAATGCCAACGCCAACAACCTTGAGAAGAAACAACGCGCTTTCGACAAAACGGTTTCTGAATGGCAAGCCAAATACAACGACCTGCAATCTGAACTAGAGAACGCCCAGAAAGAGGCCAGAGGATATTCTGCCGAACTGTTCAGAGTGAAAGCCCAACTGGAAGAGGCTCACGACACCGCAGAGGCTCTTCGACGTGAGAACAAGAACTTGGCTGGTGAGATTCCAATGACATTTTTCTGTATTATAAGTAATTGGCTAATGAAATTAAAATGACAGTTTTCTATATTATAAGAGTGCAAAAAAAAAATATAGTGAATGGAACCAGTCAACAACAAGTCAATGTACGAGTGTTTAACTGTTGGTACTTTAAATAACATAAGATAGAAGATTTATTACGGATGTTAAATTTGGAATATTCCACGCAAAGGCAGCATTTCATAGGACAAAGAATGTTCTCTGTAATATATATTTGTCAACCGAGATGGAAAAAAAATAGACCAAGGGATCTAAATTGACAGTCTACTTGTACGGAAACAATCATGGATAATTAGAAGACTAGAGAGTAATTATTTGGAAGTTACGGAGATATGGTTTTATAGAAGAGTAAAGCGAGCACTAAACAGAAGGCTGTGGACAGACATGATCACCAACGCCACACAGTATCGACTCTAAGAAGACTAGCAGTACATGAGACAGAAGGACTGGACAGACAGGTTCACCAACATCACACGGCATGGACTATAAGAAGATTGGCAGTATATGAGACAGAAGGTTGTGAACAGACATGATCACCAACACCACACGGCATGGACTATAAGAATAAGATATTATAAGCCACTCAAAGTGGTATACATTTTTATCATAAGGATGGAACGCTTTTGACGGGTGATTTGCTGCTATGAGGACAGAGACTGTGATCTATGGAATAAACCCCGCTGCCATTAAATCGATCCTCTGCTTTTCAGATCGTCCATGATTCATTTTCAAATCTGACCCTGTTGTCATATCACAAATCTTGTAAATTCGTTGCAGATGAGATCCATGATCTGACAGACCAACTGGGCGAGGGTGGACGCAGCACACACGAGCTGGACAAAGCTCGCAGACGTCTGGAGCTGGAGAAAGAAGAACTACAGGCAGCGTTGGAAGAGGCCGAATCTGCCTTGGAACAGGAAGAGGCTAAAGTCGCCAGAGCTCAGCTTGAGATCGCCTCTGTTAGAGCTGATATTGATCGCCGCATCCAAGATAAGGAGGAGGAGTTTGATAACACTCGGTAAGCATGAAAATAACTAATTAGCTTATGTTTTGAAAATATCCTTGTTAAAAACCTTCCTTAATTGACTTCTTTAAAGAACCTCCTTAAATAACATATTTAAAGATCTTTATTAAAGAATTTACTTAAAGACCATGCAACTATTTATTAAGAAACTTAGCTATAATAATAAATTGTCACAATCTACAAATAGAATATGCTACATGTCACAGTGAAATAAAATAGACTAAAATAGTAAGACACAAATTAGGTTTAGATATAACACTGAATTATCACAATTTACTTCTAGAATATGCTATGTCTCAATGAAATAAATAAACTAAATAGTAGGAGAAGAATCAGGCTTAGCTACAAAACTGAGTTGTCACAATCTACAAACAGAATATGCTACATATTATAATAAAATACCGTCTTTGTGGTAAAGAGGTTTTGGACGCAATTCGTAATCTCACATACCGCATTCGAAACACAGCTGCAGGTGATTTGGTAGCAGACCGCATTGCATTGATTTTCATACAATAGTATGAGTGCCGGTAGTTCGGAAAGCAATGGTAAACTTCTTCTTCTTCTTCTTCTTCTTCTTCTTCTTCTTCTTCTTCTTCTTCTTCTTCTTCTTCTTCTTCTTCTTCTTCTTCTTCTTCAGCGTTCCGAGCCATTGAGGTTCTTTGCTGCAGATACAATCCGTCTCCATTCGTCTCTCTGGTTGACCTTCTCTTGCCAGTCGTTGATTCCAAGTGCTTGTAGGTCTGTATATATATTATCTCTCCACCGTCTTCTTGGTCTACCTCGGGGTCTACGGTCATTTATTTCCTGAGTGTAAGCGAGTTTTGTTTCCCTATTATCTTCCATTCTTTCTATATGCCCCAGCCATTGTAGTCTATTAGCCCTCATGATACCAGTGATTAGCGGGGACTTAAACAGATCATAAATGTCTTTGTTATTTCTTCTTTTCCACTCTCCACTTTGTGTATCCCTAATGGGTCCAAAGATGCGTCTTAAAACTTTGTTCTCAAAGGTTTGTAACAAGGCTTCGTCTCTTTTCGTTGTACTCCAGGTTTCAGAGCCATACAGCACAACTGGTCTGATCAGTGTTTTGTATATTGTGATTTTGGTGTTACGAGATAGCGCATTTGATTTTAGTAGATGTTGTAGTGCATAGTATATCTTATTTCCAGAATTGATTCTAGTTTGTATTTCTTCCCTTATGATGTTGGAGCAGTTGAAGATTGTACCCAGGTATTTGTATGTTTTCGTTCTTTTAATGGTCATATTATCTATTTGTATGTGGCCAGAGTTTTTACCATATATTCTGTCTTATCTTGGTTGATAACCAGCCCCATCTGTTGGGCTTTTCCCTTTAAGTGAATCAATAGTTCTAATGTCTTTTGTTAATTTTCCCCTATAATATCATCTTCATAACCAAGCAGCTTGGATGTTCCTTCAATATCACATTCCTTCTTTACCTTCCTTACAACTTTCTCTAGAGCCATATTGAAGAGTAGCGGCGATAGTGCATCACCCTGTTTCAAGCCAGATGTTATTAGGAATGGGTCTGATTTCCTGCCTTTATATGTTACTATATTATAAGTATCTTCCATGCATAGTCTGGTCATGTTGATTAACTTCATTGGCATTCCAAATTCCTGCATAGCATTCCATAGACTATTCCTATGGACACTATCATAAGCCTTTTTAAAATCCACAAAAATGTTATGGAGATCTCTTTTATATTCCCAATTTTTCTCGGCTATTTGTCGTAAGATAAATATCTGATCTATTGTTGATCTGTTTTGTCTAAAACCCGCCTGGTAGTTACCTAATATGTCTTCTGAATATGGTTTTAGTCTATTTAGTAATACTGTAGTATTATATAGTGTAGTATAGATAGTATCTTATAGCTTGTGAACAGTAGTGATATTCCTCTATAATTTTCACTTTGGAACTTGTCTCCTTTCTTAAAGATAGGTATCAATAATGACTCTTTCCAGTCATGGGGTATTTCTTCTGTCCTCCAGATTTTTATTATTAGTTCGTATAGCTTTAGATGTAATGCATGGCCACCTGCCTTTATAAATTCAGCAGCAATCCCATCAGCCTCAGTTGCTTTATTGTTTTTAAGTCGTGTGATTACATATAGGATTTCTTCAAATGCAGGTTCTTCAATTTGTGGTTCACACGTTAGAACCTCTTCCTGTGGGAAAGTGTTACTTGGAGCTTCACAATTTAGTAATTCAACAAAATATTCTTTCCATGTGTTGCACATTTCCTCATTGGTATTTATCATATTCCCATTTTTGTCTTTTAAACCATATGTGTTGTGTTGGTGCCCTCGTTTCATTGACTTTAGTTCTTTAAAAGACTTTCTGGATTCGTTTTTCTGGTGATTAGTTTCCATATCTTTGATTATTTTACTCATATATTCTCGCTTCTGCTGTCGAACTATTTTTGTAGCATCTTTACATTCATTTCTATATTACTCTTCTTTTTGGATGTTGTTGATGTCATTTAACCATAAATGTCTGGCATTCTTTTTCCTAATGACTGCTTCTTCACATTTTTGATTGAACCATCTGTTCTTTGTATGCGTGGTTAACACACCGAGACATTCTTCTGCGGTAGATTGAATTGTATTCTTGATGTTCAACCAAGTTTGGTCAACTCTTTCCTCCAAAGGGTTTTGCAGAGTTTCAAGTTTACATTTTATTTTATCTGTAAATTTCTCTTTGACTGTAATTTCTTGTAGTTTTTCTCTGTTATATGTTGGGTGTAATCTTTGTAATTTAATATAGAAAGCTCTCTTAAGTTTTATTTTAAATTTTGCTCCAACGAGGAAGTGGTCGCTGTGGCACTCAGCTCCTCTATAACTTCTAACTTGTTGTATGTTTGATGCATTTCTGTTGTTAATTAAAATGTGATCAATTTGATTATAGGTTCTCTTGTCACATGATTTCCAAGTTTGTTTGTGTATATCATTTCTTTGTAGTCTGGTACTGCTAATCTGCAGTCCTTTGGCTTCTGACAGGTTGATGACTCTCCATCCATGGCAAACTACTGAACTTAAATGTTGTCAAAAAATCACAAACAGCCAAAAATGCTGGAGTCGACTGCGTCGTCCTGTAAAAGATATGCAACTAACTCAATGAAATAGACTACTCTGCAGGACAATTATTAAGCTTAAAGAAGTAATATAACCTGTTCTTTTTCTCAGCCGCAACCACCAGCGTTCACTGGACTCAATCCAGGCCAGTCTTGAGGCTGAGTCTAAAGGCAAGGCTGAGGCTCTGCGTATCAAGAAGAAACTGGAGCAAGACATCAATGACCTGGAGGTGGCCGTAGACCAGGCCAACCGGGGCAAGGCCGAGCTGGAGAAGAATGTCAAGAAATACCAGCAGACGATCAGGGTAAGTAGGGTGATACAGGAGTCGTTCATTAGATGGATGTAACATGTATTAAAGGCATCACCATCACCACCACCACTAGCATCACCACCAACGCCATCATCACTAAAATCATCATCACCACCAACACCATCACCACCATCACCACCACCAACACCATCACAACTAATACCCACATCACCACCAACACAACCACAACTAATACAATCATCACCGCCAACACCATTACCACCGTTACCATCAACGCTAACAACAAAATCACCATCATCACCACCACCACCATCATCACCACCAGTACCATCACCACCACCAATAGATCTCTACCACCAATAGATATCTACCACCACCAGCAACTGATAATCACCACCAAGACTATCACCATCATCAACAGCACCACCCCACCACCACCACCACCACCACCACCACCACCACCACCAGTACCATCACCACCACCAATAGATCTCTACCACCACCAGCAACAGATCACCACCACCAATAGATCACCGCCACCACCAAGACTACCACCATCATCAACAGCATCACTACCACGACCACGACCACCACGACCACCACGACCACCAACACGACCACCACCACCACGACGACGACGACGACGACGACCACCACCACCACCACCACCACCACCACCACCACCACCACCACCACCACCACCACCACCACCACCACCACCACCACCACCACCACCACCACCATCACCACCACCACCACCACCAGTAATAACTTCTAAAGGACACACTGGGTGTCACTACTAACTGTATTCCCCGCTTGAAACACCAATAACACATTACTGTCATGTTCTACAAGGCTCCAACTTAATTTCTCTCATTCTCTCCCAGGAACTCCAAGCCCAAGTTGAAGATGAACAGCGACAAAGAGAAGAAGCCCGCGAGGGCTACAATGCCGCTGAACGCCGTTCTGTACTCTTGGCTGGGGAAATTGAGGAACTCAGAACAGCTCTCGAACAAGTGAGTAGTCATGGTCTGAATCAGCCTGTTTGTAATATATACCCCATGTGTGGTTGAGGATAGATGTTAAACACACAAAGGTAAGCATAGAGATTCAGGTTTGTCTATGTGCTAAAGCCTTCTAAAGATCGCCTTGGAATTGACTTGAGTCAAGAACCGATATCACAGAACTCGGTACATTCCCATAAATGCTCCGTCAAGGTTGCAACAGCCAGCGAAGAGTTCCAGTACTAATAGTACCAGTAGTCCATACACGTGCTACTACTTCTAGTGCAGTGATCCTGATGTTTGTGTGTGGATTAGCTTTCTCTATTACCAGTGTACCTCGCCATCAGACAAACCCACTCCGACATCAGAGGTACTTGTAATTTACGTCCCAAAGAGGGCCGAAACAGTCAACACTTTAGTCCAAAAGACTGGTGTAGAGGTCGAACCCGATACCTCGGCTTAAGCAAACCGGAAATTTAAGAGCGAGCTCAATAACCTGCTACATTTTAACGATACCAGAATGAGTTAACATAATAAACGACTTTTCAGAAGGAGGCAGTGTAATCATCTGTTTATTTGTCTATTAGGCTGAGAGAGCACGAAAAGCAGCGGAGAATGAGGTCAGCGAAGCCAACGACCGCATCAACGAACTGTCTGCCCAGACCACTTCCATTCAAGGACAAAAGAGAAAGCTGGAGAGCGACGTGCAGGCCATGCAGACAGACTTGGATGAGCTCAGCAACGAACTCCGTGGCTCGGAAGAACGTGCCAAGAAGGCGTTCTCTGACGCTGCTCGTCTAGCTGACGAACTGCGCCAGGAGCAAGAACACAGGTAAACGTTCTCTACACCTGCTGACGTGTGTTCTTCTGCTACATTTGTCTGCTAGGCTGTATTTCTTCTACATTTACTTATTTATGTGTTGTGTTTCTGCCACAACAGTCTATCTGTCTTGTATGTCTTCTACATGTGCTTGTGTTGTGTTTCTGCCACAACAGTCTATCTGTCTTGTATTTCTTCTACATTTACTTATTTATGTGTTGTGTTTCTGCCACAACAGTCTATCTGTCTTGTATGTCTTCTACATGTGCTTGTGTTGTGTTTCTGCCACAACAGTCTATCTGTCTTGTATGTCTTCTACATGTGCTTGTGTTGTGCTTCTGCCACAACAGTCTATCTGTCTTGTATTTCTTCTACATGTGCTTGTGTGTGTTTCTGCCACAACAGTCTATCTGTCTTGTATTTCTTCTACACGTGCTTGTGTTGTGCTTCTGCCACAACAGTCTATCTGTCTTGTATTTCTTCTACATGTGCTTGTGTTGTGTTTCTGCCACAACAGTCTATCTGTCTTGTATTTCTTCTACATGTGCTTGTGTTGTGTTTCTGCCACAACAGTCTATCTGTCTTGTATGTCTTCTACATGTGCTTGTGTTGTGTTTCTGCCACAACAGTCTATCTGTCTTGTATGTCTTCTACATGTGCTTGTGTTGTGTTTCTGCCACAACAGTCTATCTGTCTTGTATTTCTTCTACATGTGCTTGTGTTGTGTTTCTGCCACAACAGTCTATCTGTCTTGTATGTCTTCTACATGTGCTTGTGTTGTTTCTGCCACAACAGTCTATCTGTCTTGTATGTCTTCTACATGTGCTTGTGTTGTGTTTCTGCCACAACAGTCTATCTGTCTTGTATGTCTTCTACATGTGCTTGTGTTGTGTTTCTGCCACAACAGTCTATCTGTCTGTATGTCTTCTACATGTGCTTGTGTTGTGTTTCTGCCACAACAGTCTATCTGTCTTGTATTTCTTCTACACGTGCTTGTGTTGTGTTTCTGCCACAACAGTCTATCTGTCTTGTATGTCTTCTACATGTGCTTGTGTTGTGTTTCTGCCACAACAGTCTATCTGTCCTTGTATGTCTTCTACATGTGCTTGTTTGTGTTTCTGCCACAACAGTCTATCTGTCTTGTATGTCTTCTACACGTGCTTGTGTTGTGTTTCTGCCACAACAGTCTATCTGTCTTGTATGTCTTCTACATGTGCTTGTGTTGTGTTTCTGCCACAACAGTCTATCTGTCTTGTATGTCTTCTACATGTGCTTGTGTTGTGCTTCTGCCACAACAGTCTATCTGTCTTGTATTTCTTCTACATGTGCTTGTGTTGTGTTTCTGCCACAACAGTCTATCTGTCTTGTATTTCTTCTACACGTGCTTGTGTTGTGCTTCTGCCACAACAGTCTATTCTGTCTTGTATTTCTTCTACATGTGCTTGTGTTGTGTTTCTCGCCACAACAGTCTATCTGTCTTGTATTCTTCTACATGTGCTTGTGTGTGTTTCTGCCACAACAGTCTATCTGTCTTGTATGTCTTCTAATGTGCTTGTGTTGTGTTTCTGCCACAACGTCTATCTGTCTTGTATTCTTCTACATGTGCTTGTGTTGTGTTTCTGCCACAACAGTCTATCTGTCTTGTATTTCTTCTACATGTGCTTGTGTTGTGTTTCTGCCACAACAGTCTATCTGTCTTGTATTCTTCTACATGTGCTTGTGTGTGTTTCTGCCACAACAGTCTATCTGTCTTGTATTCTTCTACATGTGCTTGTGTTGTGTTTCTGCCACAACGTCTATCTGTCTTGTATTCTTCTACATGTGCTTGTGTTGTGTTTCTGCCACAACGTCTATCTGTCTTGTATTTCTTCTACATGTGCTTGTGTTGTGTTTCTGCCACAACGTCTATCTGTCTTGTATTTCTTCTACATGTGCTTGTGTTGTGTTTCTGCCACAACGTCTATCTGTCTTGTATTCTTCTACATGTGCTTGTGTTGTGTTTCTGCCACAACAGTCTATCTGTCTTGTATTTCTTCTACATGTGCTTGTGTGTTGTTTCTGCCACAACAGTCTATCTGTCTGTATGTCTTCTACATGTGCTTGTGTTGTGTTTCTGCACAACAGTCTATCTGTCTGTATTTCTTCTACACTGTGCTTGTGTTGTGTTCTGCCACAACAGTCTATCTGTCTTGTATTTCTTCTACATGTGCTTGTGTTGTGTTTCTGCCACAACAGTCCTATCTGTCGTTGTATGTCTTCTACATGTGCTTGTGTTGTGTTTCTGCCACAACAGTCTATCTGTCTTGTATGTCTTCTACATGTGCTTGTGTTGTGTTTCTGCCACAACAGTCTATCTGTCTTGTATGTCTTCTACATGTGCTTGTGTTGTGTTCTGCCACAACAGTCTATCTGTCTTGTATTTCTCTACATGTGCTTGTGTGTGTTTCTGCCACAACAGTCTATCTGTCTTGTATTTCTTCTACATGTGCTTGTGTTGTGTTCTGCCACAACAGTCTATCTGTCTTGTATTTCTTCTACATGTGCTTGTGTTGTGTTTCTGCCACAACGTCTATCTGTCTTGTATTTCTTCTACATGTGCTTGTGTTGTGTTTCTGCCACAACAGTCTATCTGTCTTGTATTTCTTCTACATGTGCTTGTGTTGTGTTTCTGCCACAACAGTCTATCTGTCTTGTATTTCTTCTACATGTGCTTGTGTTGTGTTTCTGCCACAACAGTCTATCTGTCTTGTATTTCTTCTACATGTGCTTGTGTTGTGTTTCTGCCACAACAGTCTATCTGTCTTGTATTTCTTCTACATGTGCTTGTGTTGTGTTTCTGCCACAACAGTCTATCTGTCTTGTATTTCTTCTACATGTGCTTGTGTTGTGTTTCTGCCACAACGGTCTATCTGTCTTGTATTTCTTCTACATGTGCTTCTGTTGTGTTTCTGCCACAACGGTCTATCTGTCTTGTATTTCTTCTACATGTGCTTCTGTTGTGTTTCTGCCACAACAGTCTATCTGTCTTGTATTTCTTCTACATGTGCTTCTGTTGTGTTTCTGCCACAACAGTCTATCTGTCTTGTATTTCTTCTACATGTGCTTGTGTTGTGTTTCTGCCACAACAGTCTATCTGTCTTGTATTTCTTCTACATGTGCTTGTGTTGTGTTTCTGCCACAACAGTCTATCTGTCTTGTATTTCTTCTACATGTGCTTGTGTTGTGTTTCTGCCACAACAGTCTATCTGTCTTGTATTTCTTCTACATGTGCTTGTGTTGTGTTTCTGCCACAACAGTCTATCTGTCTTGTATTTCTTCTACATGTGCTTGTGTTGTGTTTCTGCCACAACAGTCTATCTGTCTTGTATTTCTTCTACATGTGCTTGTGTTGTGTTTCTGCCACAACAGTCTATCTGTCTTGTATTTCTTCTACATGTGCTTGTGTTGTGTTTCTGCCACAACAGTCTATCTGTCTTGTATTTCTTCTACATGTGCTTGTGTTGTGTTTCTGCCACAACAGTCTATCTGTCTTGTATTTCTTCTACATGTGATTGTGCTTGTGTTTCTGCACAAACAGTCTATCTGTCTTTGTATTTCTTCTACATGTGCTTGTGTTGTGTTTCTGCCACAACAGGTCTATCTGTCTTGTATTTCTTCTACATGTGCTTGCTGTTGTGTTTCTGCCACAACAGTCTATCTGTCTGGTATGTCTTCTACATGTGCTTGTTGTGTTTCTGCCACAACAGTCTATCTGTCTTGTATTTCTTACTACATGTGCTTGTGTTGTGTTTCTGCACAACAGTCTATCTGTCTTGTATTTCTCTACATGTGCTTGTGTTGTGTTTCTGCCACAACAGTCTATCTGTCTTGTATTTCTTCTACATGTGCTTCGTGTTGTGTTCTGCCAAACAGTCCTATCTGTCTTGTATGTCTTCTACATGTGCTTGATGTTGTGTTTCTGCCACAACAGTCTATCGGTCTTGATATTTCTTCTACATGTGCTTGTGTTGTGCTTCTGCCACAACAGTCTATCTGTCTGTATTTCTTCCTACATGTGCTTGTGTTGTGTTTCTGCCACAACAGTCTATCTGTCTTGTATTTCTTCTACATGTGCTTGTGTTGTGTTTCTTCTCAACAGTCTATCTGTCTTGTATTTCTTCACATGTGCTTGTGTTGTGTTTCTGCCACAACAGTCTATCTGTCTTGTATTTCTTCTACATGTGCTTGTGTTGTGTTTCTGCCACAACAGTCTATCTGTCTTGTATTTCTTCTACATGTGCTTGTGTTGTGTTTCTGCCACAACAGTCTATCTGTCTTGTATTTCTTCTACAGTGCTTGTGTTGTGTTTCTGCCACAACAGTCTATCTGTCTTGTATTTCTTCTACATGTGCTTGTGTTGTGTTTCTGCCACAACAGTCTATCTGTCTTGTATTTCTTCTACATGTGCTTGTGTTGTGTTTCTGCCACAACAGTCTATCTGTCTTGTATTTCTTCTACATGTGCTTGTGTTGTGTTTCTGCCACAACAGTCTATCTGTCTTGTATTTCTTCTACATGTGCTTGTGTTGTGTTTCTGCCACAACAGTCTATCTGTCTTGTATTTCTTCTACATGTGCTTGTGTTGTGTTTCTGCCACAACAGTCTATCTGTCTTGTATTTCTTCTACATGTGCTTGTGTTGTGTTTCTGCCACAACAGTCTATCTGTCTTGTATTTCTTCTACATGTGCTTGTGTTGTGTTTCTGCCACAACAGTCTATCTGTCTTGTATTTCTTCTACATGTGCTTTGTGTTGTGTTTCTGCCACAACAGTCTATCTGTCTTGTATTTCTTCTACACGTGCTTGTGTTGTGTTTCTGCCACAACAGTCTATCTGTCTTGTATTTCTTCTACACGTGCTTGTGTTGTGTTTCTGCCACAACAGTCTATCTGTCTTGTATTTCTTCTACATGTGCTTGTGTTGTGTTTCTGCCACAACAGTCTATCTGTCTTGTATTTCTTCTACATGTGCTTGTGTTGTGTTTCTGCCACAACAGTCTATCTGTCTTGTATTTCTTCTACATGTGCTTGTGTTGTGTTTCTGCCACAACAGTCTATCTGTCTTGTATTTCTTCTACATGTGCTTGTGTTGTGTTTCTGCCACAACAGTCTATCTGTCTTGTATTTCTTCTACACGTGCTTGTGTTGTGTTTCTGCCACAACAGTCTATCTGTCTTGTATTTCTTCTACACGTGCTTGTGTTGTGTTTCTGCCACAACAGTCTATCTGTCTTGTATTTCTTCTACATGTGCTTGTGTTGTGTTTCTGCCACAACAGTCTATCTGTCTTGTATTTCTTCTACATGTGCTTGTGTTGTGTTTCTGCCACAACAGTCTATCTGTCTTGTATTTCTTCTACATGTGCTTGTGTTGTGTTTCTGCCACAACAGTCTATCTGTCTTGTATTTCTTCTACATGTGCTTGTGTTGTGTTTCTGCCACAACAGTCTATCTGTCTTGTATTTCTTCTACATGTGCTTGTGTTGTGTTTCTGCCACAACAGTCTATCTGTCTTGTATTTCTTCTACATGTGCTTGTGTTGTGTTTCTGCCACAACAGTCTATCTGTCTTGTATTTCTTCTACATGTGCTTGTGTTGTGTTTCTGCCACAACAGTCTATCTGTCTTGTATTTCTTCTACATGTGCTTGTGTTGTGTTTCTGCCACAACAGTCTATCTGTCTTGTATTTCTTCTACATGTGCTTGTTTGTGTTTCTGCACACAGTCTATCTGTCTTGTATTTCTTCTACATGTGCTTGTGTTGTGTTTCTGCCACAACAGTCTATCTGTCTTGTATTTCTTCTACATGTGCTTGTGTTGTGTTTCTGCCACAACAGTCTATCTGTCTTACTGGGTTGTATTTCTTCTACATTTGTTTACACATGAGTATTTTACACGTTTTGTTTTCATATGTCTTGTGTTTATTATACATCCACATACATATCTTGCGTTTATTTTTCACATACATACACATATTTGCCATTGCAACATTTGGATGTGCGTTAGGGTCCATTGCGCAATCGCTAAGAAGAAAGCAAGGGCTTGTGAACTTAAGTGGTACATAACAGTTCTTAGCATATCGTGGTACGAAAAGAGGAAGAATACTGGCCATCTACAAGATCCGAACACTGACTCACAAACAGCGTCACGTCCAGGAGACTGAAGTGCACTGGTCATATTACACGTCACGGTGGTTTGGAAAGAATGGCGATAATTGGCAGAGTTGAGTTGAGTTGAGTTGAGTTGAGTTGAGTCAAGAACCGATATCACAGCAATCGGGACATTTCCATACGTACTCCCTCCTCATCTACAACAGCCTTGGTGTTTGTCCACCAAGAATGATAATGATCATTCATTTCATCCAGTGGGGTTGCAAGTTTGGAGCCGTGAGTTCTAAGATGGCCGGTAAGGTCTATTTTGGCTCGGAATGTTCTTTGATAATGTGGGCAAAGAATGCTTGACGTTCCAGGAGGAGGATCTTTTGCAGTGGTCTTTGTCCAGCCTTTTTTTCACAGCTCTTGCAGTTATGTTTGCTTCACAAGTACCTACATCCTGGCGTAATGATTTCCGCCATGAATTTCGGTCTTTGGCAGCAGTCTCCAAAGTTTCGTGATGAATTCCAAAAGCTTTTAGTGAGATCTTCAGAATCAGCAACAGCCAGTGGAGTATAGATAGCATAGTTCCGTTGAGTGGAGTTGTGCTTAGTTGAGTCAAGAACCGACATTACAGCACTCAGAACATTCTCATACGTGCTCATTCCTCATTTGCAATAGCCAGCGAAGCATAGATGGTATAGTTCCTAGAAGAAGAAAAAGAGTTGACCGGACAAAGACGGTACAGGGTTTTGCAGCCTCTTCTCAGGAGGGTGCATGAGGCAGGAGAAATCACAAAGGATTAATCGACTTTTCGGCTTGTTGTAATGAGATCAGCGTTCTGCAAAGAACTGGGTACATAATGACAATACATATGCCGTATATGTTCGGAGCGATGGCGGATGGCTATGTCCCAGAGTTGACCGGTTTTTGCCTTATGCAGAAATGCGTGGCTGCTGGGCTTCTGGTTGACTGCCACTGCCATCGACGATGAACTGTATTTCGTGGACTGTGTGGGTGAACATCTAGGAAACATCCAGATGGGAAAATGACTGCCGATTGCATCAGAAATTAACTGGGTGTTTTGTGGGGGACTATTGCGTTGACATTCTGGTGGCGGCATTATGCACAGTGTATCTGTGCGGGCTGTTGTTTGTTGAGACTCCTATCTTTTCCACTTTTCACATTGGGCAGTGGGGAGCATTTTGTGTGATATTCACTGGCACAGGAACGGAGCATAATGGGGACGACCCATTGCTGTGAAGTTGGAACTGCGACTAACTAACTAACTAACTAACATATGCCGTGTTTACACCACTCCTACAAACATATACCGGCGCTGTGGTTACGACCGCAATTTGTAATTATGGATACCGCTTATGAAACACAGTTGCGGGAGACTTTGAAGCAGTCCTTCCTGCGTTGGTTTTCATACAGTGGTATGAGTGCCGGTCGTTCAGAAAGCATAATCAAACTAATAAACGTAAACTTGCCAAGAAATCACAAACAGCCACACACTCACAAAACACACTGGGGTTGACTGTATGTAAAGGATATGGAACTAATTTATATACACATGTTGTATACATATTTCCACCTGGTTTCCTTCTGCACCCGCCAACATATGTCACGTTTCTGCCGCACTTGTTTACAAATGTTGTATTGCTTATAAAATGTCGTAACAACAGACAGACAAAAGGGCGTTGAACGAACGAACGAACGAACGAACAAACTTTATTTTCAAAGGGTTAAGAATTGGGCACGCAGGCCCGTCTAACATTCTGCCCTTCTATCACTCTCTTCCATACATTATTTCATTCACACATCATTCAAGGCTAACAGAGAACAGCAACAATATAAAACTTATGCATTATAAAATCATTGGCAAAATGCGAACATCAAAACTACATGACACAGTAACATTAGATAATGGTCAGACACTTATTAGCCATGTGGAATATACTGGCCTACCAAAAGGGGACTGGCTGTTATACTAGGGTTTTGTTATTATTATTATTATCACTATTATTATGGGGGAAGGTAATCCGTACTGAGATAGTGTTCGAGTAATTTGCGATTATATGAATAAGGATTGGTGATGTCTTTTATTTCTTGTGGAAGATTGTTCCACAGCTGAGCTGCAGAGTACGTTAAGCTTGTTTTGTATAAGTCAATCCTAGGCTTCGGAATGTGTAATATATTTAAACGTTTACTGTGTCTAGCATTATATTTAAACAATGGCCAAAGGTAATTTGGGGCATTCCGATGCAAGATTTTGTGAATTAGTTTAGCTTTATTGAAAAGCAGGCGTTTGCGGAGTGGTAGTAACTGAAGGCGTTTATACAGGCTGGGATTGTCAGATAAATGTTTGCTATAAATTAGACTCATGGCCCGTTTCTGGAGTGAGTAAAGTCGCTTGGTGTTTGAATTAGAACAACCGTCCCAGATTGTAGAGCAGTAGTCAAAGTGTGTCTGAATATGAGAAGTATAGAATAGTTTCCTTGTGTCCTCATCAAGGAAGTTTTTAATTTTGGCGAGTTGGTAGACTTTTTTAGCTGTTTGTTTAATGAGCGCTTGAACGTGGGAATTAAAGGTTAGGTTTCTATCAATGATTAGGCCTAATGTTTTGTGCTCAATTACACTTTCTACTGGCATGTTATCGATGTGAAGTTGAAGTGATGTGTGTGAGCTTAGAGTTTGAAGTCTTTGTCTGGTTGTTAATAACATTGATTTTGTTTTAGTGATATTAATTTGCATACGGTTTGAATAGCTCCACCTAACTACATTATTTAATTCTTGTTGTAAAGACGACTCCAGTAAAATACAGTTTTCAGCGTTTGTGTACACTGTACAGTCGTCTGCAAATAGATCGCAGGACGATGAAAGATGCAAAGGTAGATCGTTAATATATATGGCAAATAATAGAGGGCCAAGAATAGAGCCTTGTGGTACTCCAATATTGAATGTAGTGGTTTGAGACAGCGATTTATTATGTGATACTACTTGCTTTCTGTCCGATAGAAAAGATGATATTAGAGTGACTACATTAGGACCAATTTTCATTGTCTCAAGTTTCTTAATTAAAATAACATGGTCTATCATATCAAATGCTTTCTTGAAATCAATAAACACAGTTCCACATAGACTGTTGTTGTTTATACTCTCGTGCCAATTTTCTATCATGTTTGTTAGGGCCGTATGGCAAGAATACTTTGGTCGAAATCCTGATTGGCTGTCAACAATAAGCTTGTTGCGAACTAAATACTGTAATGTTACTTTATGGATGTGTTTTTTCTAGTGGCTTAGATAGTGATGATAGTAAAGAAATGGGTCTGTAATTGTTCGGGAGACCATTGTCCAATGAACCAGATTTAAGAAGAGGGTACACTTTAGCGATTTTGAGAGCTGATTGAAAGTGGCCTTTAGTGAGACACTGATTATATACAGATTTGTTGAGAACAAATGAGCGAACGAATGGACACACGAACTTTATTTTCGACGAGTAGCATGTTTGGCACGCAGGCCCGTCTTATATTCGGCCCTTCCATCCACTCATCTCTCCTACCCCGTTTATGTATAATGAATGCTATGTTTAGACGGAAGACCCAAAGAAAAGATGCAGGACAAGATGGAATCCTAACCTGAAGATGTATCTGTCTTGAAAATGATTAGGATTCCAAACAACACCAGACAGAAGGCGGTGGACAAACATGACGATTTACGACATGGTCAGTTAGCAAAGTTTTCAAAATTAGATAATCAGTCTTTGAAATGAGTGTTATCAACATCCTGGTTTGGTGCACAGTCTGCAGGTTGAGAAGCTGAGGAAGGCCTTGGAGGGACAGGTCAAGGACTTGCAAGTCCGTCTGGATGAGGCTGAGGCCCAGGCCTTGAAGGGAGGCAAGAAGACAATCCAGAAACTTGAACAGAGAGTGAGTTATAAATGTTCATGTTGCATATTACATTATAGTTTTATCTGTCCATGTTACATATAATGTTATAAAGTCAACATATTTACACTATATATAATCAGATAGGGGAGTCACTATATCACAGTGGCCAACACGCTTGCTGGACGTTCTGATGGGTATATGTTCAAAACCCCTTAAGGACAAGGATGTCTGTTCCACCGAATCGGTCTCCTATGTCTACCCATCCTGAAATGGGAACTAGGAAAAGTTCTGGGAAGTAAAGGCAGCTGATATGATATGGGCACATGGGGTGTTGATGGTCTATAGATGTCTGTTGGTGTTGACATGTGTCTGTGGATGTAGACATGTGTCTGTGGGTGTAGTATTGTTGGAAAACTCAACCAATCATGAAAGGGACGACAAAAAGGTTTAGCGTGAGTGGTTGTGGGCATACGCTTGAGATTAGACAGGCTGAGGAAGAAAAAAGAAGAAGAAGAAGAAGATGATGATAATGATGTTGATGATGATGATGATGATAATGATGGAGAAGAAGAAGACGACAAAGACTAAGACGGTGATGATGATAAAGAAGAATGAGAAGAGGGTGATGATGAAGCAGACAAATATGATGATGATAAAGAAGAAGATGAAGAAGAAGAAGAATAAGAAGAAAAGGAGAAGAAGGAGAAGAAATATGATATTGATCGTTTTAGTCTGTCAGAAGCACTAATTTCATACAAACAAGAAGAAGACGCTTATTATTACAAATGAATGGAAATGAAGGACATGCAACAGTGGCAATCATTAGTCTGCCTTCTTACTTCAATCTATGGTTACTGTATTTTACGAGTGTCAGTCAATACTCGTGTGTTTATTTCTAACCTACAATACTGTATGACTTTCCCAGGTGAGAGAATTAGAGACAGAACTGGACAACGAACAGCGTCGTCATGCAGAGACACAGAAGAACGCAAGAAAGGCTGAGCGTCGTCTGAAGGAGTTGACCTTCCAGTCAGATGAGGACCGCAAGAACCAGGACCGTCTGCAGGATGAGATCAACAAGCTTGTGGGCAAGATCAAGACCTACAAGAAACAAGTCGAGGAAGCCGTAAGTGTTGTGTTGTCATAGGGAGTGACAGAGATGTTGGTGTTTGTCGTTTGTCATTGGGTGAAAATTTCCACTTTACTATAGAACTATAAAGGCTTGAGAATACATAAATGTAATAATAATAACTAACTTAACTACAGAACTATACAGGTTTGAGAATACATAAATATAATAACTAAATTAACTACAGTACTATACAGACTTGAGAATACATAAATATAATAATAACTAATGGTATGAAGGAACTATAAAGACGTGAGAATGCAGCTACATAATAATGTTTGTATCTCTTTCAGGAGGAAATTGCCGCCATTAACCTGGCCAAATTCCGCAAGGTACAGAATGAGCTGGAAGATGCTGAGGAGAGGGCGGACTCCGCCGAGGGCTCGCTGTCGAAAATAAGGGCCAAAAACAGGAGCTCAGTGTCAGTTTCACGCACCAGTGCTTCACCAGGGGTAAGCCATCTCTAGCTGTTTCTACGTAGGTTGGCTGGTATGGTTAAGGCATTGCAATCATGACTCATCGTTCCTGTCTGTCATCTGATATTCTAACAGATTCAGTGCCAAACAGAATGTAGGCTTACACCGAACAAACATGGATGGTGGAAAATGTCAGTTATGACCTAATGTTGTTAGTATGGTATAGTTTTGTTTAGTGTAGTCGTTGGATCAACATAACCGCACACGGGTTTAACCCATAAGTGCTCCGTTTTACTCCTAACTCAAACCTGAGTCTGGAGAAACTTATCTCAAAGCACGAACTCCGTAGCATCGGCAAGGATCATAAAATACCTTG
The DNA here is from genome assembly GCA_014155875.1 of Cepaea nemoralis. Classification (NCBI taxonomy): domain Eukaryota; kingdom Metazoa; phylum Mollusca; class Gastropoda; order Stylommatophora; family Helicidae; genus Cepaea; species Cepaea nemoralis. Next base: position 268,397 of record JACEFZ010016343.1, read on the forward strand.
GGTAGATTTTTAACTCGAAATTTTGCCCGGGCAGCGCCGTTAGGCTACTCTTTTTCGATTTCCAACTGCCAAGGGATTTTTTACGTGCGCAAAAATACACACGGGCGTCCGATCTCACTACCTAGAGACCGGGGGAAATTTTATTACTGGCAGTCCACGTGAAAAAAATCCCGGTCCTCACTGGGACCTGAACCCGGGACCTCCAGCACTCGAGGCGGACACCCTACATCGAGACCACTCAGCCCCCGTTAGTTAGTTAGTATGGTAGCAGACGTGTTGTATTATATATCAAATTAAAAGAGGTAGCTTAGGGAAGACTATTGTATAGATAATTTAATTGAGATAACATTTTGAAATGACAAAATGTCAACGATATATAAGTACATGGTAGATATGGGAAGTCGCTTAAGTCGATGTAATATCTCATGACACTTGATCAGTCAATGAAGTTGAGATTGTGTATATTATTATTTGCTTCACAGCTCTGTCAGATTTCCAGACACTCCTTCTCCGTCTTCCCGTGCTTCTCTTGTTTGGTATTTTCCTTCATATATGACTTTTTTAATGTCATATGTTCAGAGAGAGAGAGAGAGAGAGAGAGAGAGAGAGAGAGAGAGAGAGAGGGAGAGAGAGAGAGAGAGAGAGAGAGAGAGAGAGAGAGAGAGAGAGAGAGAGAGAGAGAGATAACAAGTAGGAGTTTCTTTTAGAGATAAGATCTAAAATAAAATTAGCAAAACTGGAATATGCAAGGTGCCACCTTCACAAGACACGAAGTGGCGTAATGAACGTTAAGGCTGGAACACCTTCATCGGTAAATATTTTAAAAAAATTACACGAATACATAAAAAATCTACAGACATTGTAATTAGTTGAAAAACGTGGGTACTCGTCAAATGTACATCGTTGAAAATCTTGGGTACTTCTCAAACGAAATCAAGTGTAAAATCTTTCTCCTCAGAATATGAAACTCCACTCTGGGTTCAAATCTGCAGTTATGGCAATGAAGTGGCTATCGTACCTGCCGACTGCCTTTAGGGTTTTGGGCTGAACCTCCCTTAATAATAAGTTCCCAAACACTTTGTCTGTTGTTCAGTGTGGAAACATTGATCTTCAATAAAGAGATGGAACTTTACAATTGAGGTTCTGAAATGTAAGTCTTCAGAAGTCTGGGACGAGTTTTATAGATGTAAACAAATAGATAAATGAAGCTCTAGAACAAATACATTCTGAAAAATAAAATTAACAACATAAAAAATAAAGAAACGGTGGAAAAATGAAACTAAGAAAAGCAAGACACTTTGGCCACATCAAAATACGACATAGCAAACAGCTGAAAATCATAACGATGATGAAGCAAATTCGAGGGGAAAAGAGATGTGGGAGCCAAAGATGCAGTTATAGCTCTCCATAACACAAAGCCTGGGCTGAATTTAGAGACCATGTATTGCCCATGCAGCATGATCCCTCTCTCAGCCTGCCTAGTTTACTCCAGAGGAAAGGTATCACCAGTAAGTTTTGAACTAGGCAATGGCGTCCGAGACACAACAACGTCGTAATATGGCCAGGATACAGTCTAGAAGAATGCACAACGATGGCTCAAAGCAAGGAAACTGATGAAGATTGTCAATAATTTTCTTGTTCTTGGCCCAAAACATTCTTAACATTGTGTATAAATAAAGATGCTGTGTTATTGTTATGCTGTTTTCGCCTAATGTAACATTTCTTACTATTATATGTGAAGAAATCACCGCCATTCAGGGTTACCTTTCAATTACTGCTGATGTAGACATCACCGCAATTCACAGTTATTTGCTAATTATCATTGATGTTCACATCACCATCATTCACAACTATCTGCAAATTAAGATTCATGTTCATATCTAACTGCTAATTATTATTGATTTTCACATCATCTGCTAATTATCATTGATGTTCACATCATCTGCTAATGACCATTGATGTTCACATCACCGCCATTCACAGTTATCTGGTTCTGGAGCAGGCGGGGAAAGATCCGCTCGCGGAGTATCCCAATCATGAGTTTTTGACGGTTAAGTTATAAACGTGAGAGGTAATGGGCGTGGATGTAGTAACATAGCATGTGGATTGAGTAGAAGAGAAAGTCGGTCAGCCAGAAAACTATGTAGATCCAGTGATGTTTCTCCCCACTACACGTAGATTTGATCAGTAGAAATAGATAAAACCCTCCCCATTCATCGCATGGATTGTTATAAAGTGATTATCGTCATGAACTAAAACTAAAAGCGTGAGTTTTTTTTCAGTTTATGGTGGAACGATGATATTGAGTTTGTGCAGTGTCAGCATTAGGGATTATTTTTTCTTTTGAGATTTCGGGTTTGGTGGCTTAGTCATGTAACAAGCTTACTTGAAGGCAGCATACCACAAAGTGTGTTGAGATTTAGATATTGTGGAAGCAAAGTAAGGGGCGGATCTAATAAAAAATGGACTGGTGGAACAGCAGAAGCAGCGAATACCACCTTTTACACAGGCTACACGAGGACCTGGTTCTGATAGTTCTTCATGACCTGCTGCTGGACATATAGAGTTAAGAAGAAGAAGACAAAGCAGAAGAAGAAGAAGAAGAAGAAGAAGAAGAAGAAGAAGAAGAAGAAGAAGAAGAAGAAGAAGAAGAAGAAGAAGAAGAAGAAGAAGAAAAAGAGGACGAAAATAGAAACATGTGAAAAATACAACAGATAATGTATTCCTACCACATAGACACCACCTACCAGATGTGGAAACAAGACTACAGATTCTGTTGTGGAATTAAGTTCATCGTTAATTTATTAACACCCAAGAACTAACTATCCCGATGTAGATCACTCGTATTTATTATCGGAATGCAATAATCACCAAGTAGTTGGTTAACTCCCCAAACCCTTTGGTCGTTTTCTGTTTTAATTACTGTATTTTCATTATTATTTTCATGATTAATTTGTCATGAGTTTACTGAGCCACAGACAGCTAAAATAGTTCACTACTTTGACTTGGCATTTATTTCTTGAAGCAATCAAGTGTAACAGTGTCCTCAACTTCCATCAGAAGGGAGGTTGTCACTTCAGAGTAGAAGGATACGATGTAAGCTCTTGCAGCACTGCATCGAAGCTTCTTGGCTGATGCTGAATTTGTTACCTGTGTGAATTTATGCTGAATATCGCTTGCTGCCAATATTTGCTTGCATTTTCTATGGAGTTATTTCCTTGTTTTCTTTCGTGTTATTTTTCTTGTGGTTTTGTGATTGCTGTTAAAATCTAAAAACGTTGCTAATTTACTGCAGCATTGTCTTTTAATCATTACGCTATCCAGAAATACATTTGTGGTTATTTGCTATGCCAAATAACTGATTTATTTCATTGCACAAAACTTGATTTTCACATGTGCACTATTATCATAACCGGCGCTGGTTCTTCGGGAACAGTGAAACCATGTTTTACAATTCCCCGATATACGCAGCCGAGGGTTCGAAATCAGCCACGTATCATTTGGAAGCAGATCGTTTTGCGTTTATTTCAATGGTATGAGGCGTCGGTTGTTCTTAAAGCAATGGCAAACTACTGAACTAAAATTGCCTAGTAAATCACACAAAAAAAAGAGTAAATGCTGAGTTTTATTGCAACGTTCTGTAACTGACCTGCAAACTTACTAATTATTAACAGAGTTGTGCTATTTTATAATCATTCCTCTTCTTAATCGGTTCTGTATAGCTGTCCTCTGTCTTTTTTCTGTCTGTCTATCTGTCATTTTCTGTGTGTGTGTTGTCGTACTGTCGTTCCTGTATATGGTCTGTATTTGTTTTTATTTATTTCCTCCAATGCATTTCTTTGTTTCTTTGTTCTAATTTCTCTTGTCAGCATTAGGGTATGTTTCTACTTCTCTAGCGCTGCCAGTTGTGTTTCTTGTACTGCGGTATTTGCTACAATAAGTTTTAATTAAATAAATATCTACATAGAACCTATACTTTTGTATGTATGTTAAGCGTGGACAATGAGCAGTCAAGCTGAAAAACATCTGATGGCTGTGGAAATGTGGTTTCTAAGGAAACTGTAAAGAATCCCATGGACAGTCAGAAAAACCAATGAAGAAGTCCTTCAAGAAACAAATGAATATCGTAAACTGATTAGAGACATTAGACGTAGACTGTCAAAATTTTTTGGGCATGTTATGAGAAGAAATGACTTCGACAACTTGGTGACGACTGGCAAGATCGAAGGGAGCAGACCAAGGGGAAGACCTAGAAGTAAATAAATGGATCTCCTGGCCACGTGGCATGGTCGAGACAGGAACACGGAGCTAATCCACGAATCTGGTGATCTAATAAGATGGCAAAATATAACCGCCCACGCTTATCTACATCGAACATGATGGATCGATGCTCCCTCTCTCATACTCTGTTTATCTCTCTTTTTTCTCACTGTTTGTCTCTCTCTTTCTCCCACCTCTCTCTCCCATCTTTCTCTCTCTCTCACACTCTCTCTCTCTCTCTCTCTCTCTCTCTCTCTCTTCCTCTCATCTCTCGTTCTCACACACTCTCTATCATTGTTTACCACTCTTCATTGCCTTCACACCTTATCTCTCTCTCAACTCGTTTCTCACGCTATGCCTCTCTCCTACGTCTTCTCCCACCTCTTTCTCTCTTACTTACTCACTCTTCCTCTTTCCTCTCTCCCTCTCTCACTTTCGTTAGTTGTTAATTCTGACTGTGTCTTATTGTAACTTATAGTGGCAACATTATCTTCTTGCATTATTGTTTTTATCTTGAACCATATACGTCTCTCTGCTCTCTTCCCCCCCCCCCTCTCTCTCTCTCTTTTTCTCTCTCTCTTTCTCTCTCTCTCTCTCCCATGTATATAAATATGAGTGTGTGTGTGACACTCCATCTAACATTCCTCTTCTTCCTCTTCCTCTCCCACTTCCCTATCTTTGGTGCCTCACTCTCTTCCCCCACTCGCTAACACGCTTTCTCATTCCGAATTCTTCTCTTCCTCATTTCTTCTCATTCTCTCATTCTCTTTCTGTTTTTCTCTGCCCCCTATCTCTCTATCTTCTCTTTCTCTCTACCACGCGCTTCTCTCTATCTCTCCTACCGAGGACCGTGTTATTATTTTTCTCGACCATTAAGCCACTAGGTTCTAACCAGCCTCTTAAATATGGAACATAAACCATTGTCAGAATGTTGTGGACATTCCATGCGAAGGAAACAGAATAAAGAAAAGAACCTGTCCCTCCGTCTGATATAGTGGACATGGAAAGATCTAACACTTGACACACCAACTCTCTGTATCCGCTACGGGATTACATTATTTAACCGCCCTAGTTAAGTTATGTCCGACACGGTTCAATTAACCTGCCAAGTATAAATTTGAATCACTCAATCTTGTGTTTTTCCTCCCAATCCCATACTAAAGTCACTCACACGAAAAAGCATGAAAAATTAACTATAAAAAAAAGCGAAACGTGAAGCATGTTTGCCTTAATCATGAAATTGATTATATTCTTCATACATTTTCAATTTGTTACATTGCTATAATCGTTAATTTCATTTTATATATTGCCATTGTAATTAATTCAGTTATGATTGCATTTTACAGTGTTAATTTCTCATAATGTAAGTAAAATGCGTAGCATGAATGCTGCAGGGACAACAATATGGAAGGAGGAAGAAAAATCTTACTGCTTTAGAAAGTACATAAATCCTGCTCAAAATACAATAACATGCCAAATGATGTGGGTGATAGATAAAACAGTTTTTACCGGAGGCAATGACAAGGAAGAAGATGCATGAAAATTAATCAACAAAGATGAAGGCAGTCAAATGCAACATATGAATATATATGTACTGGCACCTTGCCGTCTTGATACACGTTAGTTTGTTACGTGGTGCTTCACCAAAGGCATAATAATTGCACCCCATTGCGAGGACCAGGGAGGAAGTTTTAATCTTCCCATAGCGCAAAACCTGGGCTGAATTTAGAGACCATGTGCTACCAATACGGAATGATCCCTCTCTTCGGTCTGGATAGTTCAATACATCTGGAACGAGACAAGCTGCAGAAGCTGGCGTATCAGCAAAGCAATGCTCTAACTCTCCGCCTGTCGGAACTTTGATCCTAGACCAGTTGCCTACCAAGGCTTAGACTTTGTCTGCCCTGCCATGACATTTTGTCAATTTAGTCATTTAGACAAGAACAAGAACAAGAACAACAACAACAACAACAACAACAACAACAACAACAACAACAACAACACACTCCTAAACAAGCACACACACACACACACACACACACACACACAGAGCTAGATATCCACGACCGCTGGGTATTGTATGGCCAGCGCTGATAGAATCAATGCTGCACGAACTCCGTTGACGGATACTGAAGCCACTCCAATGCTGGTCCGTTTACGCGAACTGAGCTGGAAGTCTGGCCAGGCACGTCCACGCCGCCTTCGAGGGAAAGACAGAAGATATCATAACCAACTCCTTATGGGAAGAGTGAGCAGAAATACTTTGGGATGGCTGCTGCATGCTTGGGATTACCCAAAGTGCAGCGGGGTTGTTCGACATAGCATAACACAAATAATACACAAAATAACACTAGCGCTGGTAGTATAGTATTATGCATGCAAATTATGTGTCTTGGTTGGCTGGTTGTGAATCATTTTGAAGACTGAGCTCTGACTAAAAATAAATAAATAAAATAAAATAAAACAAAAAGAGCTTGTATCAATCGGAGGGGAGTTGGTGTTGACTTGTCTCCCGACACGATACAAAGTCCACGGGGATTGTGCTACAGATACTTCCATCCCTTCTCCGAGCTCAGAAACGAGCTGGGTGTCCAAGACTGTTACTGGAAGCCCGCATTTGCATAGATATATTATGATGTAACCAGGTCATGATTCAGTACAGCACACAGACAGGCAGCCGCGGTTGCGTAGTGGCTAGACGTAGTGGCTAGATGTAGTGGCTAGATGTATTAAACATAGTAGCTAGTGGTGGTTGCTAGACGTAGTGGCTAGTCGTTCACCTGCCGGCCCGGTGGCCAAGGGTTCGATACCCTGGGCTCCCAGCTGGACCCAGCCTAAAATTGGTACCAGTAAATATCTTGGGAAGTAAAGGCGACGGTGTGATACTAACCACATCTCCAGTCGAGCACCGACTGGTCTATAACACTATGGTTATAACACCGTATGTCCGATGCCACTGATCCTTCACCTTCACATGCTGGCTGGGATTAGACTCAGATTGGTAAAGCTTCCTTCACAGATGTAAGGTATTTCATTGTGAACAGACTCCAGCCCCATGTCCGGAGCAATGTTATGAGCCATACAGGTATTTTACTATATGGCGATCTGTAGATGCATGAAATGTCTCTATACTTTAAAGTCACATATGCTAGTAGAGGAGGTCAGCATGGCCGAGTGATAAGATCGTTCGTTCTTGAACATCCGGTGTGCTGATGACAAGGTAGCGGGTTCAACTCCTACGCCGGTCAGCTGGACTAAAATGTTGACTTCTGGTCCTCGATTTGAGGACGCAGATTACAAGTACTTCAGAAGTTGGAATGGGTTCGACTGATGGCGAGGGACACTGGTAAGAAGGAAAGCTAATCCGCATACATAAATCAGTCCAGTGCTACTTGAAGTAGTAGCACATGGACTACGCTTCAGCTCGAAGCGAGCGAAAGCTGAAAAAATGCTAGTAAAGATATTTACCGTGAATGAAATGTAATCATAATTTATGAACATATTTAACTGCTTGTTTTTAATATTTATTTGTTTATTTCGTCTGCAGTGCTCTGCTTTCTACAACTCACCAGACACCAGCGCAGATTTTTTGTTTGGCAATGTCTAATGAGGCAATCTTGTTTTGGCCAACTTCGCATAAAACAGTAGCCTTTTTGTACGGCCGATGAGTAGGCGCGCCATCTTTTTATGTAACATAGTTTCAGCAGTTTTGATTTGTGTTAGAATCAGTAATTATGTAAGACACGAACCCAGGTATTCCCCCTTCCCTTGTTTCTATTTAATTCATTTGAACACCTTTACAACAGATTGGGTGTGCAAGGTCAAAATATCGAGTAATTAAAGTCGAATTTTGAACACCCTTGCAACCTCGAAGGTGAAAGGTCAAAATATCGTCTGCAGAAAAAACACTCATGCAAAATCAACGGGTGAAAGGTCAAAATCCCGACTGTTGAAATTCACAAACACACGTGCACAGACACACTCACGCAAAGTATATATAGCTTGAGGTTTGGTTGCATGTTGCAGGCTAGAAAAACAAAGAGCTTATACTGTTTTGTTGTCCGCCCAGAACCAGTTGTTTAGTACGTGAATTATACAGGTGGGAAAACATGCTGTTGTGTATATTTTATGCCCGTGTATGCTTGCATTTATCGCTGCTGTGAAATTATCTGCGCTTGTTTTACTGACTTAATTTCAATCCTCTTTTGAATTCTGGTCTCATTTAGACATTCAAGATACAGACTTGAATTTGTATCATAAAAGAAAGGAAATAAACTGCAAACGAAGTAGTGTCTTAGGTATAAAAAAGACCCGATAATGTGAACTGTACAACAATTGGTAGGCAGAGACCCTACAGGCAAACGGGGTATAAAACCTCTAGATAATTTACGGTAACACCAATACACAGGAATGTCCCTGATCGTGTCTAACAGATTGGCACAAATTAGTCACACATTCTTCAACAGCTTCTGATTTGTTAACTAAACTGACACAACAAAGAAGAAGAGAAGTGTGATTCAAATTAGAAATGACATACTACGATTTTTATGTGTCCAAATTTTAGCTCGAATCTTGGAATTTTGAAATGTTAATTTCTGAGTTAGTCAAGCGACGGCACTATGGAATCTAGCAGTCGACAAGGATGGGTTAAACTAGAAAGTTGGCAAGTGTTCTGAAAGATGTGGTTTAAGAAAACAGTAGCTGATGACTTCGATGCTTAAGTAAAACAGCCGGAAATGGAGGACACAACAGACAACGAAAAAACCGAAAGCCATAAGCAGATGGATTTTAAATGGCCATTCAAAATGTTGACATTACATAGATTACGGAGTTACGTGTGTTATATATCCAGGGTTTGTAACATTACATCAACGATTTTGTCAAATTAATATTGTCATCTAATTATTCATGATTCATAGCAACCCAGTACCATCATTCAATTACCTGCCTCTGGCACTAATGTCGTATTCTTGTACATAAGTGTTCAGCGGCACCTGTTTGTCCTTCTTCTGCGTTTGTTGCAGTTCATTGATATGTGAGTAGCATTGCCTTTTATTGACAACTTTGTTTTACTCGCAAATAATTATTTATTAAATCTGTCTGTTTTTCTTTGGCCCTTGTTTGTCTGTTTCATTATTGTCATTTTCATGCTGCTAAACGAAAACAGATTGTACTGAAAGCCTCGTTAGACAGCTTTATGACAATGTTTGTAGTAAGTTTTGTCATACAAATCTGATTACAAATTATTCTGTCATAAAGTCTAAATTATTTTGTGGCAATATTGTGTTTGTTCTTATGAGAAAAGTAAATATTTTTACCAAATCGAATAAAATTATGCTGCCCAGATAATATTTTAGTGGCTCGTGTCTTCTGGTTGAAGAGTTGTTGAGTGTTGTATTGTCTGTCTCAATGTTGTGTATTGTATTGTCTGTCTGAATGTTGTGTGTTGTATTGTCTGTCTCAGTGTTGTGTGCTGTATTGTCTGTCTGAATATTGTGTTGTATTGTCTGTCTCAGTGTTGTGTGTTGTGTTGTCTATCTCAATGTTGTGTGTTATATTGTCTGTCTCAATGTTGTGTGTTGTGTTGTCTGTCTCAGTGTTGTGTGTTGTATTGTCTGTCTCAATGTTATGAGTTATATTGTCTATCTCAGTGTTGTGTGTTGTATTGTCTATCTCAGTGTTGTCTGTTGTATTGTCTGTATCAGTGTTGTGTGTTGTATTGTCTTTCTCAATGTTGTGCGTTGCATTGTCTGTCTCAATGTTGTGTGTTGTATTGCCTGTCTCAATGTTGTGTGTTTGCATTGTCTGTGTCAATGTTGTGTGTTGTATTGTTTATCTCAGTGTTGTGTGTTGTATTGTCTGTCTAATCGTTGTGTACTGTATTGTTTGTCTCAATGTTGTGTACTGTGTTGTCTGTCTCAATGTTGTATGTTGAACTGCCTGTCTCAATGTTGTGTGTTGCATTGTCTGTCTCAATATTGTGTACTGTATTGTCAGTCTCTAATGAGCATAAAATCATAACAACAAAGATGAAATGCCTCTGAAGAGCTGCGCCAGAAACCGTGAAAGATAGAATTAAGAATGAGAAAATTAGAGCATTACTACGTCTGAAACCAGTTATACACTTTATTAAAGAACAACACATTAAATGGTTTTGCCATCCTACAAGAATGACTTGGTACTATCTACCACAAGGAGGCACATTGAAGAAGTTTCATGGATACAGAGCACGACCACGAACAAGATGGAGTGATGATTTCAAGAACAGCCTTTGAGAAATAAATGCCGCCTTCAAAGAGTTTGAGAGAGAGCACATACAATATACTTACATCTTCTCCCAACGCTTCACTGACGTACGTGGAGGAAGTGAAGATGAACAAGTAATATCGGTGGTACATTATGACAGACCTCCTTTGATTTATTTACAGCATGAGAATGGAGGTGGAAGCAGCCACAGCGGAGTCCAATGGTTAGAAGAGACCACTGAAACACACATTGTCTTTATTACAGACTCAAGGAGTATGCTTAGTAAGGTGGAGAAAGGAATGTTTCGTATGGAATGACTCATCTCGCTTCAGAGGTCACAGGTTGTGAGATGATGTGCTGGCGTACAGACAGGACAGAGACAGGGCCAGTTTGGCGATAGACGTACAGGTGGCGGTAAACAATGTGACAGAGTGGTGCAGGGACGCAGGAGCCATTTTAAACCCAGACAAGGCATCGGTTGTGTGGTACCCACTGGATAACCAGTCAAGGCAGCCGTCCCAGGTATTATGTTGAATGGATGTCCTCTTAGCCGAGAGAGTAAACTGAAGTACTTGGGTATCACCTTTGACAGGTGTTTGTCTTTTAAGGATCATGTGGAGGATTTTGTTGTGAAGGCTGGTAGGGGACGTAATGCAATGAGGGCTATGGCAGCAACCGGGGTAGATCAGAGGATGCTGTACAGGCTCTTTCAGCAGTTAATAATTTCTGTCATTGAGTATGGTTTGGGGCTGCTGACAGTATCAAAAAGCCAGCTTGAAAGGTTGGGGCGCATACAGAATGCTGCCATGCGGTTAATACTGGGGTGCACAAAGGACACACCAATTATCTGCATGAGGCATATCTTGACGCTACCTACAATGACGGATAGACATAGGGTCCTTCAGGCCACATGATACCTGAGAGTTGCCACAGACAGGGATCACCCGCTGCATGCAGCAATGGATATGGTAAAGAGTCATAGACTAAGACGAGGCAGGTCCTGGATGGCACAGGCAGAACTTTCTATAAGTCAGGTGTGTGATCTAGAGACCATCAATCGTGAAAGAGAGTGGGTTGAAGTACCGGATGACATGACGGACTGGCACAATGTAATAATAACACTGGGTCGTGAGAGCAGAGAATGGGCAGCGGGCCGCACTGAGTTTGAAGTGCAACAGCTAATCCAGAGCAACACACATCAAGATGACATAGTCATCTACACCGATGGGTCAGTGGTGAGAAGCAGACGTAGTGGCTGGGCTTTATTGCAAAGGCTAATGGGCGAGTCTTGAAAAAGGAGAGCCTGGCATATGAGACTACGACCTCCAGCATGAGAATGGAGGTGGAAGCAGTAACAGCGGCATTCCGGTGGCTAGAAGGAGACTACTGCAACACACGTTGTGTTCATTACGGATTCAAAGAATATGCTTAGCAAGGTGGAGAAAAGGAATGTTTCGTATGGAATGACTCTCGTCGCTTCAGAGGTCACAGATTGTGAGAATTGTATGGATATTCTTGCCCTGGCCATGCGGGTGTACTTGGAAATGAACAGGCTGATAGGCTAATAGGGAATGCACCTCTTAGTGGTATCTTGCCTATGGACAAGGGGGAGGTGGTCGTGCGCTTGTGGGACCAGGTGGAGAAGACGGAGGAACAGATTGAGAACCCATATGTGGAAAGAATGAGATTGCGGGGGATCGGCAGGGGTTCTGGAAGAATCTCAAAACGAGAGTGAAGACCAGGAGAACTTTTAATCAGATAGCGGTGGGAACGATTAGTAGTATGACTCTTCGCTGGCTGTTGAATGAGGGGACCTGGCCTGTATGGGAATGTCCTGAGCGCAGCGATGTCAGTTCTTAGCTCAACTCAATTCAACTCAACTGGTTGAGTGGTTTGTTTCAACCTCCTTTAGGTCCGATGCATTGGCGTTCAATTCGTTCATGATATGGAAAGGGCTACTCCAATCTATCAGTGTGTGGTTCATAAAAAGGCTGCCTCTATTCTCCAAGATCAGAGAGACACGTTATAGAACTTTACATCTATTGAGACTTTCGTATGTTAGCATGTAACAAGGCATTGAAGATAATCTTGGGCGGTCATGTTTAGCTATCTCACACGATCACTAGAGTAGTGGATCAGCTCTATGTTCTTGTCTCGATTATGCCATGTGGCTAAGCCATTTAGGTATGTATCCCTTAGTTCTTTTCCCCTCAGTCTTGGCAGTTGTCACTAAGTCCTCCAGTTTATTTCTTCTCATTACGTGTCCACAAATGTTGACTGTCTACATCTCATTTCTCTAACCAGTTTACGGCTTTCATCTTTTTTCTTGCAGAACTTGCTATTTGGTTTTTGTCTGTCCATTGTATTCTTTGCATTTTCCCCAAAAATCACATTTCCACTGTCATTATATGTTTCTCAGCTTGCCCACTCATTGTCAATGTTTCACACCTATACAAAAGTATCAAAGGGGGACTAAGTGGTCTCGAGGTATGGTGTCCTCCTCGAGTACTAGAGGTCCCTGGTTCAAGCCCCGGTGAGAGCCGGGAGTTTTTCACGTGGACTTTTAGTAACAAAATTTCCCCTGGTCTCTGTGTAGTGAGATCGGACGCCCGTGTTTATTGCTGCGCACGTAAAAAATCTCTTGGCTATTGGAAATCGAACAAGAGTAGCCTAACAGCGCTGCCCGGGCAAAATTTCGATTTAAAATCTACTCAAAGTACTTCAGGATCCTCGCCGGTGCTATGGAATTCGTGCACTGAGCTGAAATTTTCCGGACTCAAGCTTCAGTTAGAAGTAGAACGGAGCACTTATGGGTTACACCCGTGTGCCGTGATGATGATCCTTTGAATAAACTAAACTAACTGACATAAGCCTGGGTCATTGACATATGAGTTGAGTGACCGGGCATGAGAAAGAATGGAGATGAAAGTGGGAGACAGTAAAGTGACTGACCTGGCTATGAGAAAACAGCCAGTCCTGAGAAATAAAATAGTGAGGGTAGAGAAAAACCCCTAGGGTGGATGGGGCGAGAGATAGTGTATTTGTGTGTGGAAGTCTAGGGACTTCGGGGAGTTGAGTTTGAGATACCGAAGGAGTCGGTAGTCCACGGAGAACGGTGTTGTGTGATTCTCCGAGCTGTGAAGGCAGTCCTAAAACCCAGAGTGGGTTACATAGAGAGCAGAGGCTCCGACCCAGTGGGTGGGTCGTATTGTGGGAGATCCAGCCGTGGATAGTAGCTGGACTAAATGTCTTGTGAATTTGAGATTCAGCAGGTCGTGAGAAGATAGTGATGTGTGCTGGTTAGATTGTGAGGAGGATATTTATATTCTATGGATTACATTATTTCTGGATGTATAAACATGTTCCGTCTGTCCGTGTTATTTCTGTAATAAAGGATTATGTGCGCCAACTGAATCTTGTTTCATGACTGGTGAATGTGCACTGCGGGGGTGAGTTATATTGCAAGACAGTTAGATATCTCCATTGACACACCAGGAGTATTCGTTACTTAGACAACGACCATCACACGACAATATCATGAACATATCATCGTAAGAACTTCGTTATATTATCATCAAGAACGACGTGTGACAATCTGAGAGCTCGTCTGATCAAGAAACCCATTGCATTATAGACATTGGTGTCATTCTGAGATATTTGTGGGCTCTTCGCTGAGAGAGGAGTTATTATCTGTGACTTCGTTCCATCAATTTAGACTGTACTGCGTCAAGAGATTAACAGCAACTCTTTTGTGCGTGTGTGGTGTGTGTCAAGGACAGAGTTCACGAGAAACCAGGTAAAATTGATACCAGGCAGTAATACTAAAGATAACAGACAGTTCGCGAGAAGGTCACACTACAGGTAAATTAACGGCGGTCAGCACACGTAAACAGACGAGGCGGGGACGCCAGAGAATTAACGCAGACAGGCGCCTGTGTTTATAGGTTAACGGAGAGTGTGAGGTGACGGGGAGTCACTAGTCACGAACAGCGCGCGAGAAAACAGCGGCACACAAAAGTCTGCGCGGCGAGACGGGCTGGACATTATCCTGTCGGTGATAAAGACAGGATTGAAGAAAAATCAAAGATATTGACAGGTGTGTGTGTGCGAGACAAGCGCACTGTGTGTTCGCAGGTCGACAATTTAAGATTGATCGACGCAGCAAATAGGACGGGTGGAGACACCAGCGTCCAGGTACTGGGGAAGTACATGTTTGGAAAACAGAGAAAATTGACATTTCTGAATCACCGGGAGGGGTGACAGAACGGGGTGGAAAGTGTTTTGTGTATGACGGAAAAGTGTCCGGTCATTTTACAGACAGTCAGTGTGGATTATTGTGACAAAGAAGACTGAGGTACTGACTTGAGGTGTCCGGCAAGGTCAAGGTTGGGGACAGTGGAAAGTTACTGAGATTTTCCAGAGAACTGGATAAACAACTTGTTTATGAACGAAAACCAGACTTTATGTTTCGTCTTTGTTGAACTGTTCTACTATCGTTATCATTACTCTGTCATGAGCAATCATTGTTACAACAAAGGATGACATGTCATCACCGCAGGCAGGGTTGCATTTCTTCGCCAAAAAGAACCGACTGTTCAGAGTTAAAGCATTGGACATGGGCTGCCAATTTTTCGGTTGAACTTTGTCTTTAAACGGCAATCCATAACATTTATGATACAGCAAAGCGCCATCTCCGCAACGAAAGGATAAAAACGTTTGGATTAGTACTGTGTTATCACCACGTCCAACGAAGTAACAACATATCGAAAGAACACTTTGGATAATTACTAGTTACCGTCAACGTTTTCGACAGTTGGAACTGGTAATCACAACGCGAAATGAAGTAACCACTCAACAAAACAACAAGTCGCTTTGCAATCTAGCGTGGTAGACATTTAGGAGAATTTAACACAGACATTTCCAGCATATTGTGAACAATTATTTTTAAAAAAAAAAAAAACGAACTTATGGCGACGGATGAATAGGCACATATTTGTCGGCCAACCATTTGCACATTATTTTTTTTTGCTCCCATCGTCATATTTATTGTTGTCGGGTGTTACGCAATTATTTGTATGTGGTCCAGTGTTTGTCAAGAGTAGGGGATTTTGTGTTGTTTCTCGAAGGCCGGGAGACAGGGCGAAAAGTTATTTTCTGAGGTGCACCATATATAATTTCTGGGAAGAAAATCGAAAGGTCGGTTTATTTGGTTCTGCAGGGACGGTCCTGAATTATATAACGTGCCAGTTTGTGTTTGACGTCAGATTTCTGTATATTTTTATGCTATAATTTTTTTTCTTTCTCTTTCTTCTTTTCGTTATATTTACATATGATATTTGTTGTGGTCGGATATATGTTATTATTGTGATCTTTCGTCATGTCTGCTGTCTAGTGGTCTTTGTCAGTTTATATTTATATATTACGCGCACTGTGGGTGTCCCTACACAAGCTTGTGGTTGTTACTGTGGTTT
Organism: Cepaea nemoralis; assembly: GCA_014155875.1. Lineage (NCBI taxonomy): Eukaryota > Metazoa > Mollusca > Gastropoda > Stylommatophora > Helicidae > Cepaea > Cepaea nemoralis. The sequence goes on from JACEFZ010016343.1 coordinate 284,374, forward strand.
ATTTCTGTGTGATCACCGTCTCCGTGTACTTCGCTTGTGAGTCTAGTGTTTTATAGAAAACACTTAGTGTTATCATCCATTTGTTTGTATATGTATTTATATGTATGTTTAACAATATTTCCAGGAACTGTTATACAACTATGTGGTCATAGATATATGCGAGGGAGTAGGATATTTTCCCCTCACTACCTAGTGCTTATAGAGTGACTGGGTGAGTACAGAGTGATATTTTAGCACTACGAATTTACGTACACAGGGAGTAGTGGTGTACTTAGGGAGGGCACACAAAGACTAGTAGCAGAGTCTTTACATTTGTAGTTGGCTGACAGACAGCAACGTGTCCACAAGTACAAGATGCCTACTTTAATGGAATATATTAAGCAGGTGAACGAATAGGCCGGAAAGGTAAAGAGTTACAGGAGTATGCAGAAGCAAAAGAACAAAAACAGACGGAAAGAGAGGAGAGGCAGAATGAACGCGAGGCAAAGCGTCTACAGGAAGAGAAAGAGACACAAGTAAAACTAGCTGAAATGGAAAACAAGCGTCTACAGGAAGAGACACAAGTAAAACTAGCTGAAATAGAAAACAAGCGTCTACAGGAAGAGAGAGAGACACAAATGGAACTTGAAAAGTTAAAACACACAAATGCGGTGGAAATCGAGAAAGAGAAGATTAAGATGGAAGCTGAAATTGCACTCAGAAAATTAGAACTATCTTCGAAAGGTCAAAGTGAGGAAAGCAGAAGACCTTTGCAGTCGCCACAGAGACTAAAACTGCCATATTTTACAGACCGGGACCAACTTGAAAATTATTTGTCCAGGTTCGAAGCATCAGCCAAAGCGTTAGGTATTCCAGAGAAAGAGTATGCGATGCGACTTGGCGAGTTTCTTACGGGTAAGGCCCTAGATACAATGTTTAATTTACCTGTGGAAGAAAGAAACAACTACACTATTTTGCGTCAACGTCTCCTCACAAAGTTCCAACTCACTGAGCATGGATATAGGACACAGTTTAGACAGTTAGTGCCAGAGACAAATCAAGATTTCACAGACTTTGTTAACACAGTAAAGAACACATTTAACAAATGGATGGTGCTCGCAGAAGTAGGGACAGATTTTAATAAATTAGTAGATTTAGTGTTAAGAGACAAAGTATTAGCTTCATGTAATACCAACTAAGTAGCTTTCTTTGAGGAACGTAAGCCAAAGGACATAGACACAATGTCTCAGTTAGAGCAAAACTACATGACTGCACATCCTAACGTATCTATTGGGAAACTAATGAGTGAGGAAATAGTCTGTGCAGCGTACACTAAACAGGACCAGAATCCAGTCATCAGACCAAGGGCGAAAAGTGTGGATTCAGCACAGAAAGGTGAGCAGCAAGAACTTCATGATAATGGTTTCCGAGGAAACAATGTTGGTAGAGTAGGACGGTACCCATATAGAAGAGCGAATTTCCAGAGACGTCCAAATTATGCCGGATGTTGGAATTGTGGGAGCTGGAGACACAAGGCAGCGGAGTGTGACGTGCAGCCAGCCAGTGAGCCAACAAGTAACGCAAGGAAGGAGATCATCTGTTTCAAATGTGGAAGGAAGGGGCATGTCAGCCATCAATGTAGGATGAGAGAAACAGAGCACTCAAATGCAGCGCAAGTAATTGAGACGCTGAACAATGAAGATTGTAGTGGGTGCAAACCTCTTTTTGAAAAAGACAGTCAGCCAGTCCTAATATGTGGTCATACAGTGAAAGCAGGATCAGCAGTGCATGAAGGAGGAAGTCTGAAGCTGCATCAGGGATTCGTCAATGATAGACCAGCGTTAACAATTAGGGATTCCGGATGTACGTCTATCGGAGTGAGGAAAAGTTTAATAGATCCCTCGGATTATACAGGGAAAAAGATTAGATGCATAACATTCAACGGCACAGTAGAGTTCTACCCATTAGCCATAATAACAGTAAAAACACCATATATCACTGGAAGAGTGACAGCGTGTGTTTTGGACTCACCAGTGGCTGATTTGATCATAGGAAATGTTATAGGAGTTAAAGATTGTACAGAAGAGGAAGTAGTTTATTGGGACCAAAAATATAGTGTAAGCAGTAATGAGGTAGTTACCACAAGAGAACCTAAATTAGAGAGTATAGCTGAGGTAGAAGAGGCACTTGAAGTAGACACAGGAACTAAAGACAAGGGTAGTACAGTTGAGCAGATGAGAATGGATCCCAAATATAGTGCTAGTGACTCCCAGAGACAAGATACTACTCTGAACAAATGTTCCCAAGGGTGTAGGAGAGTAGAACATAGGCAGTCAAAGAAAGGTAGATGGTGCTTCGAGAGGAAGAACAATGTTCTCACTCGCAGGTTTTCAGATAGCAGGAACTGCACGTGGGCAAGGAGCAGTACCTTTAGCACACTAGAGACCGATATACTAGAACAGCTCAGGATAGTGCATGTGCAGGGCACATAGGCATAAGGCGTATGCAGCAGAAAGCAAGGTGCCAGATATATGGGCCAAGATTGAATAAAGAGTTCAGACTAAACAGAGACTCAAGTGTAACGGTGCAATATGCAGATAGGAAAGTTGAGTCAGGTCAAAAGAGTGTTCGCGACATTACTGACCCAGGGCTAGGGATAGCAAACAGATGTTGTAATTGTAGAGGTACCATGAGTCATGGGTACATAAAAGGTAGACACAGCATCGACAGGAATCAGAGGTGGGTTGATGCAAGAAAAGAACCACCTGATATATGGTCGGTACACAAATAGCTTGTGTCATTTTGAAGATGTTAATAGACCTGCAGATACACAGATATGATGTTTTCCTATGATGTATTATTATTATGTGATGTATTAGTTCATGCATTGGTACACAAGATAGAAAGATGGTTGTATGTATGTGTGGGGAATATGGGAGTGTACTATGAGCATTTGATGTATTATGTAGTGTGGTAGCTAAAGTGAGATGGAGCCATACTTAGGGCTACCCAGGCAATATGTCTGGGTCACATGTTTAGTAAGTTTTAGTCTCCCAATATTTGAAAACGAAGTTTTCTTTTAAGAGGGGGGTGATGACATAAGCCTGGGTCATTGACTATGAGTTGAGTGACCGGGCATGAGAAAGAATGGGTGAAAGTGGGAGACAGTAAAGTGACTGACCTGGCGATGAGAAAAACAGCCAGTCCTGAGAAATAAAATAGTGAGGGTAGAGAAAAACCCCTAGGGTGGGTGGGGCGACAGATAGTGTATTTTGTTTGTGAAGTCAAGGGACTTCGGGGAGTTGAGTTTGAGATACCGAAGGAGTCGGTAGTCCACGGAGAACGGTGTTGTGTGATTCTCCGAGCTGTGAAGGCAGTCCTAAAGCCCAGAGTGGGTTACATAGAGAGCAGAGGCTCCGACCCAGTGGGTGGGTCGTATTGTGGGAGATCCAGCCGTGGATAGTAGCTGGACTAAATGTCTTGTGAATTTGAGATTCAGCAGGTCGTGAGAAGATAGTGATGTGTGCTGGTTAGATTGTGAGGAGGATATTTATATTCTATGGATTACATTATTTCTGGATGTATAAACATGTTCCGTCTGTCCGTGTTATTTCTGTAATAAAGGATTATGTGCGCCAACTGAATCTTGTTTCATGACTGGTGAATGTGCACTGCGGGGGTGAGTTATATTGCAAGACAGTTAGATATCTCCATTGACACACCAGGAGTATTCGTTACCTAGACAACGACCATCACACGACAATATCATGAACATATCATCGTAAGAACTTCGTGATATTATCATCAAGAACGACGTGTGACACTAACTAAACTAAGTAAGTAAAAACATCTAAGACAAGTCTAGCAAACCGGTAGGGAATTTACTTGATCCTAGAAACATGCTCATGATTCATGGAGGAAAGGCGCTAGTCACGGGATCTGGAACTTCTATAACTCCTTCCTCACATCGCCTAACGGTATAAGTGGAAGACAACAACAACAACAAGAACAACAACAATAACAACAACATCAAAAGTACAGGTTCTATGTAACACTGCATTACTATTGTTCTCCACTGGATTTATAAATCACCACTTTCAACAGCCGAAACCAAAACCCATTGAAATATCAGTCCCCAAACTCAAGGTATTTATCTAACTAACCTTTCGCGAGGATGACGTAATGCAACGTATACAGGACCGGCTCTTTACAGCAGTCAGCCGAACATTCTATTCTGTAACTCCAGTTATTAGATACAGAAGCACATCTATCGCCACCACAGCTGTAAGAGAATATTACGTTAAATACAATTATAACTACTGTTCTCGTTGTTGTATTGGTCAGTATGTTTTCCACACTCCAAAATACGATACTTGAACAAAGTCATTATCCAGTATAGCACACTGGAATTGGCTGATAGTAGACCTTGATTGATGAAGCTGCCTTCACCTGTCTGAGCCCTAAATGAGGATCGACCACACGTCTAACGATGTGTAAGACGCAACCTCTGATACCTCCACCAGTCATACCTCGCTCCGTCAAATAGCTTCACCTAGTTTTGTAAGACCGGCTCCGTGGCGAAAGGTGTTATGGACGCAGTCCGTATCGTCGCATACAAGCGTTCGAAACACAGATGACGGGCGAACTAGCAGCTGACCGCCTTGCGTTGTTGTTTTTTTACGAAATGGTATGTGTGCCGGTCGTTCAGAAAGCAATGGCAAACTACTGTACGTAAACTTGCCAAGAGATCACAACACCAAGAAATGCTGGTGTTGACTGCGACGTCATGTAAAGGGTATGTAACTAAGTAACTAGTTTTGTAAGGCCTTGCAGTTCATATCATTTGTTCATATATTCATGTAGTAAAGTGGTAGATGAATATTTGTTGCAGCAGTGTCCAACATAATTAGATCAGAGAAACAAACTATTTTGGACTACATTTGAAGACAAACTCTTTGAAGATGTTAACAGGCTCAAGTTATCATCAAGCAGAGGCCTGTTGCGGTACGTCGCTCTCACAGCGGTTCTCCGTAAAACCTCTCGATCTCTTGCCATTTCTCCTGCCTCATGTAGCCTCATGCCTCAAGTGTCTGTAATATACCGCGTCCATCTTCGTGCTGATCAACCTCTGTCACTTCTCCATGGAACCTTCTATCACTGTTCTCTCCAAGCAAATGTGATGTTTAATATGGACAAAGTGTTTCAGTTTCCGAAACTTGTTTTTGCTTATGAGCAAATGTTCTTCCATGTTCAGATCTGGTAACATTTCTTTATGTATTTGTTTTCTCGACTTTCTAAGACATGTTCTGTAACAGTTGAGCTCAACATCCCCCAGTTTGCTTCTTTAGTGATTGTGAAGTGGTGAATGGCTCATACAGATGATTGCTACTTTCTTTGGATATATCCATGTTGACATCTGCAAGTGTACGAAACGAAGAAGAAGAGGAAGATGAAGAAGAAAAAGAAGAAGAAGAAGAAGAAGAAGAAGAAGAAGAAGAAGAAGAAGAAGAAGAAGAAGAAGAAGAAGAAGAAGAAGAAGGAGGAGGAGGAGGAGGAGGAGAAAATTGAGGAAGAAGAGGAGGAGAAGAAGAGGAACGAACGAACGAACGAACTTTATTTTCAAAGGGTAACAAATTGTGCATGCAGGCCCGTCTTACATTCAGCCCTTCCAATCACTCATCTTCGTTCATCAGTGCATAGCGCATTCACATAGGAAAAAAAACATTGTCAAATAAATGTTGTAAACATTAACAATGCATGTTACCATGTTGTGAGACAAATTCCCCCACCCACCCACCCACCCATCCCCTATTCTTCCGCGTGTCCCCCACACACACACATCCACCACCCAAACACACACATACCCACAGGCACATACATACCCCCATCCATCCACCCATCCCCCAACCCACACATCCCACACCCACCCTCCCCCCACATACACCAGATCCCCACCCACACACACACACACATCTCCCATCCACCACACACCCCTCCACAAAACTCCCCCACCCACATACAAACCCAGGCACACATGCATGCATCCACCCACCCATCACCAACCCACACATCCCCCACCTTCACACATCTCCCCACCCACACGCACACATCCTCCACCCATCCCATAACCTACCAAAACTCACCCTCCCACATATCCTCCACCACCCACCCACACACTCCAACCACTCAGCCTAACACACATCCCCAACCACATATCCAACACCAACACACACATATTCCCGCCAACTCACATATCCCGCACCTACCCACACACACAACCAGCATCAACCCAAACATCCCCCACTTACACAGGAAGAGGAAGAAGATGAAGAAAAAGAACTGGATGAATAGGAAACAGAAGAGGAAGAAGAAGTGATACTATTCTTGTCCTCGTGAGTGAGAGACAACAATGCAAAATGATAACAGGTGTGCGTGACTCTTGCAAAATAGTGAGATAATAAACGCAGACACTACACATACCTTTGGTAAAAATGGATTTGCGTTAGATGTAAGATATATATATATATATATATATATATATATATATATATATATATATATATATATATATATATATATATATATATATATATATATATATATATATAAGATAATTATGAGTGGGGATGGAAAATTTGATAACATTAAGACTGAAATGAGAAGATTAAATATGAACCTTTTAGGTGTATGTGAGACCAGATGGACAGGAATGGGCATTATGACATCTGAAGAATATAGAATAATCTATTCTGGTGGAGAGAAACAACAGCGAAGAGTAGCAATTATAATGGATACAGAGAGAGCAAAATCGATAAAAGGATATTGGACGTATCAGACAGAATGTTACTATTGAAGTTGAGTGGAAGACCTCTTGATGTCAACGTCATACAAGTTTATGCACCAACAGCAGACAGTAGTGACGACAGCATTGATGATTTTTATAATGATTTAGAGAAAGCCTTCAAGAAATGCAAGAATTGTGAAGTAAATATCATAATGGGTGACTTGAATGCCAAAGTTGGAAATCAACAGGACGGATGCATAGTAGGCGAGTATGGACTAGGGGAACAGAATGAAAGAGGTTGCAGACTAGTACAGTGGGCAAAAGAGCAAGATTTGATTATTGGAAACACCTGGCTTCAACAGCACGCAAGGAGATTATGGACATGGAGGAGTCCTGATCATAAGGTCAAAAATCAGATTGATTACATCCTCATCAACAGATGATTTCGAAATGCCGTAAAAGTCGCAAAAACTATTCCAAGCGCAGGCTGCTACAGTGACCATAGATTAATCTTAAGCAATTTACATATACAATTAAAGAAAGTCAAATATTCACCAAGAAACACAAAATTTGATGTACATGCACTGAAGAGTGAGGAAATAAAAGATAAATTCAACGTAGAGGTAAAGAACAGATTCGATGCACTGTCCGATATGGAAATATAATTTCAAGACGTCAGTGACCAATGGGACATTTTTAAAAAATCAGTCAACCAAACTGCAGAAACAATCATCCCAAAAATAAAGATAATAGGACGCAAAAAGTGGATGACGGAAGACATCTTAAAACTCATGGAAGCAAGAAGAAATAACAAAAATAACAACAACAAATATGAAGAGATTCACAGGAAAATTAGGAAGCTATGTAAAGAGGCTAAAGAAACATGGCTTGAGGAAAATTGCAAGGAAATTGAATATCAACATAACACACGGAAATTTTTGCACAAAAGAATTAATGACATCACTAACAAAAGAACACACACATCAACGGGTTGCCTAAAAACCAAAGATGGCAAAATCATAATAGAAAATGATTAGATTTTACATGCGTGGTAGATTATGTGAAAGACCTTTATGATGATACAAGAGAAGAACAATATAATCATCGGAATAATAATGAAGGACCAGCAATTTTGATGATAGAAGTTCAGAAAGCTCTTAACCATATGAAAACTGGCAAGACCCCGGGTACAGATAACATCACAGTAGAAATGATCAATGCCTTAGAAGAATATGGAATTGACCAAGTTACCAGGCTGCTGAACGCAATATACGATACTGGGGATATACCTCCTGAATTATGTAATACTATATTTATTGCAATCCCGAATAAATCAGGAGCCACGGAATGCAACAACATAGAACAATTAGTATAATGAGCCACATCACAAAGAGAATTATCATGCAAAGAGTTAGGAAGAAAATACAACCCGAAATAGGAGAAGAATAATGTGGGTTTGTAGAAGCCAAGGGCACAGTAAATGCTGTGTATATACTGAGAACAGTAATTGAGCGTTCTATAGAAGTGTGACATATTCACCAACCATCATTTGCAGTGCGTCAACATTTTCGCACCAACTACAGAGAACAACATACAATTGACCGCACCATTGAGAATTGAACACAACTTGACACTTGAGATGGACATATGTCGGCTATTAATAGGAATTACAGCGTCTCCAACTACTAAGACGATTGGAAGGGGCCGGTCACATGACACAACTTTGACCCGCTCAGGCGTTGATTTCTAAGACCCCGCGCATTTCTTCCAATTTAGCCCTGACGAACGGTCAGAAAGCCAAATGTGACCTGTACTTTACATTAAAGAACGGCAGTTTGATCATCTACTCGAGGTAAGCTTGTGAATCCGAAGATCAATGTATTACCCAGATGTATGCAGCTGAGGTATACCGTGTTTGTGTGTCAAAATAAAATGTATTACTTATAAAATAAATCTCTGAAGTGTGAAATGGTCGATGCAACCTTCGAGCTACACCGAGCCTTTCCCGGGCAAACTAACAATCTCGCACTTCTCAAAAACTGCAAACTCTGAAGTTCTTCACTACATCTGTTAGCTTTACTATGTGCATACTACACTTATCTATCACAGAAAACTTGTACGAGGTGAAATTTCAAACGCACTTTGACGCTTTTATCAAAACTGTTTTAAAATGCTTTCTGCAGACACAAACCAGTTCTGCACACGAACCACCACCTCGCTTGAAATTGTATTTATTTCTGCCTATTTGAAATCTAAGGAGCTGAGAGAAGGAATTATATCTTTCCTTTCCTCTTTATGAATTGAAATAATAGGGTTTGGTAGAAAATAATTGTATTCATGTGTCAGATTTAACTCAGACAAAGCACTTAATAAATGCATTGCTTCAAAAAGGTTACGCTTCACAGACGCCTTTGTGATAGACAGCCTAGTTGATCTGTCCAGACCGGAACATAAAAAAAACTTCGGTCTATGGCCAATTGTTGATCGCCAACAGAATGGACATGATGTGCACTGCTAACAAGACGAAGAAGATGAATGATTAGATGGATATGAGAAGAAGAGAGGTGGATTAGGGGAGGTACTTTATGTAACAACCTCTTACTAATGTATTGTTGTCATGATTTGTATGGATTACATTTTGTAACAATTACACATCAGGAATTCTGTATGTTGAACATGACTAACAATAAAACACATGATGAGTTAAACTCATATTAGCTACTGGAGATAGGGACAAATAGTACAAGCTATAAGAACCCAATCAACAGAAGTTAACTCTACACATTACACAACACAACACAGCACTCCACACCACAACAGCAGCAGGCAAAAGGAAATGATTATAGGAAGAAGAAGAAGACAAGTAGTTAATTTGGAAGGTACTGAGAAACATTTATACACACAAATGCATAACACTAATGAGTTGATGAAGATGTTATAATTGTATGTCATTTATAAAAATGCATCTTGTCCTTGTCTTGGTCTTGTCTTATCAGCCTGACCTGAATGATCCAAGGAACAACACATCATCACTCCTATCTATTGTCTGACTGTACAATCCTCAATGAACCACAGGTACACTGAGAAAAATACATACAGCAGGTACCCAAGAGATAGCAGGTGCATCCAGTGTAATAATAATCTCTGACCCCACACAAATTAACACAACACCACTTCTTCTGATCTTGTCCTTCCTGTTATGTTGTGTTCACACTTAACATGCTGGAAAAGATTACATTGGTAGGATTATATATGCCTCTGTAAATTTTACACAGTGATGTTCTTGGTGGCAACCTAACCAGAAGAGGGAGGCAGGGAGAAAAGATGACCCACACACATGAGATGGAAGATAAACTCAGGCCTTGAGCAGAGCAAGGGCAGCCTTCAGGGAAGCTTCACTGGCAAGAACTGAAGTGGATCCATCAGTCCATGGACCCAGGCTTAACCCATATCGACCACTCTGAGGTGACATTCTTCCAGGCCAAAACACACACTCCCTCCCAAAACTATGATTCATACCATCAATGAATTAACTCATGCCACACTACACTGTAAACATTTTATTTATAAGAAAATTTACAACTTGTAGGATCATCATATTGATTGTTTATTGATTGATTAACTGTGATTTGGCATTGATGTGCATTTTTCCACTGAAACATATGTGTCATGTCAAAACAGATGAGAAAAAGAATGTATTAACAAGCCAAAAGAGAAACAGGCTTAGTCAATAAATAACATCAACAGTAACTGATTTCATATTTAATGTGTCAGTTCAACCTGTCTGTTAATTATCTGTTTATCTGTGTGAACAAGATGTCAATGTCTGTAATCTTTGTTAAATAATTTATTTAGCAAAGCAAACATAACTCAAAAAGAATTAAAATTAAGGGGAAAAGAGGCAACTCTGCATCTCTTGTCTGTTCCAGACCCGTGCTATATTTCACCTAATTCATACTGAGGAAGTCTTTCAGACATTTCACAGAATATCATGGGGGTTCGAGAGCTACTAGAATCCAGGTGAAGGGGCAAAGTCAAATCTTGTGTTCACTGTTCTTCTAAAGAGGACCATTAACTCCTAGACAAATAATGCAACAGAGCCTGTAATACTTCAAGGGTCGTATTCTTGATTTATTTACACAGTGAAAGAGGATGGGGCTCAGCTTCTTAAACCAGAATATGGGTAATGCACAACAGTGATCCCCAGTCCCTTCAGTAAATGCTGTGTATATACTGAGAACAGTAATTGAGCGTTCTATAGAAGTAAACAAAGATCTATATCTTTGATTTATTGACTACACAAAAGCTTTCGATAAAGTGAGACATGTCGACATGATAAGGATGCTTGAAGATCTACAAATTGATGGAAAAGACCTTAGACTTGTAAAAAACATATATTGGAAACAACAATCTGCCATCAGAATTGATAACGATGTAGGTCAATATCAGCCTATTAAAAGAGGTGTGAGATAGGGATGTGTAATGTCTCCAGATCCTTTTTCCCTGTACAGTGAAAATATATTCAGAAATATAGAAGATATGGAAGGAATCAACATTGGGGGACGATACATCAATAACATTAGATATGCAGATGATACAGTCTTGATTGCAGACAATGAACAGGACCTGCAAAATTTAGTAGATGCGGTTGTTGCACACAGTGAATAACTAGGGTTAGAACTGAATATTAAGAAGACACAGATTATGGTCGTCACTGGGAAGAAGGAAATACCACAATGTGATATACGAGTAGATGGACATATTCTTAAACAAGTGAATCGGTACTGTTATCTCGGCACAGTCATAACATCTGATGGGAGATGCCTTGAAGAGATTAGAACAAGAATTGCCATTGCGAAGGTAGCCTTTTGCGAGATGAAAAACATACTGACCAACAAAAAGATATCAATTGAAACGAGAAAAAGAGTGTTGAGATGCTACATGGAACCTATACTTTTGTATGGATGTGAAGCGTGGACAATAAGCAGTCAAGTTGAAAAACAGCTAATGGCTGTAGAAATGTGGTGTCTGAGGAAAATGCAAAGAATACCATGGACAGATAGAAAAACCAACGAACAAGTCCTTCAAGAAATTAATGAAGATCGTAAACTGATTAGAGTCATTAGACGTAGACAGTCAAAATTTTTTGGGCATGTTATGAGAAGAAATGAATTGGAGAACTTGGTGACAACTGGCAAGATCGAAGGGAAGAGACCAAGGGGAAGACCTAGAAGCAAATACCTGGATGGCTTGGCCACGTGGCATGGTCGAGACAGAACACAGAGCTGATCCACGACTCTGGTGATCGAGTGAGATGGCAGAACATGACCGCCCACGCTTACCGGCATGGCACATGATGGATGGTGTCACGGAAAAAACTGCAGTTTAGTGATTCCTTGATAACTTACATATTAAAATACAAGGAAGGAGGAGGGTTAACCATTGTGTACGTCATTCTGAGAGGAGGAATAAAATTAACGATCATTGACCTACGAATATAAAAATAGGATACAGGTACTCGCTGAGGTCAGTGGCTGCCGCTCGTATCGGCCGACGGGAAAACGAACGGACAGAAGAACGGGGAACAGAAAGACGGTGATCAGAGAATAGATTTCTTTGAAGTGCGACCAGCGATGAACGGAGGAACAGCGTAACAACGGAGAGAAACGAACAACTAACCACTACGTGATTTCACCGCTTTTTGATGGGCAGGATACGGCAAATTTGATTGTAGATCAAACAATCAACGGAGGATTGGACACTTGTTATAAATAGTAGCAACTGGGGTTTCTGGTTAGTGTGTGTTCCAAACTGGGCTGAATGATCTATGCCTCCTGAGTGGGGAAAGAAATACACGTCCCTAATGGTTGAAAGAATATGGGATATTAGTGTGTTATTCGCTAGTGTATTTCGATTCCAGGAGGATAAGTGCATATATAAGGTATTAATACTTTAGAGTAATAGTTTTGGCATAGGACAATAGATGTGTGAGCAAAGCGTTTATCATTGTTTTCTATTAGTGAATAGTTAGACATTGGTGAATTCATATGTCTTATGTTGGTGTTTACTTCGGAAGCCTTGTCATTGCGGCCGGAGAAGGACACTTGCATAAGTAGTATTAAGTGGCAGACGCTTATCACTGGATCTGTTATACTTTTCACAGGTTCAAACTCCTATCCGGATATATCAGAGAAGATAGACACATACTTTTTGTGTGCTGGAAAAGCTTGGTTGAAAAAACTAAAGGCATTTCATTTGTGAGGAGAGCAAATACCTCAATAAACCAAGGAACAACCTAGACAAGATCAAATAAGAAATAAACTATACTTTTAAAGGAACGTTGAAAAAGAAGATCCAGATAACATAAGTAATAAGGAAAAAAGGAATATAAGTTTGCAGAAATCAAAGCAAAATAAAACTACATACGTCTTGTATGCATAGACAATAGACAAGTTAGAACATTGCTATCCATTAGAGACAATATGCTGAACTGTGGTGATGTGGTTTTTTTCAATGTTGGATAAGTACTTTCATGAAACAGACTCGGGCGAAGTCATAAACTGACTGGATTATTATTACTGTACAGTGATCCAGTGGTGAACAGTTTTGTTTCATTCAATAACGGATTTACCGTCAGACTCAAGCATACGGATCATCCAGGGTGAGACCTTTCCTGTTTGATGTGCTGTCCTGTGGTTTTGTATAATGAGTGGGCGAGATGTGACACCGCTGCTAGACATTACGAGTTCAGTCTTGCACCAACAATAGAATACACTATCAACTACGCTTACACAGTCCATACATACACCAGACATAGTTTTTATTAATAAATATTTTATTTTTCGTTGAAAGGAACTGTTGTCGGAGTATGTGTTGAGGGTACAATAGAGAGAGAGAAAGGAATAGATATATGGAAGAGAAGACAGAAGGGAGGAGTGTAGACAGAAGTCAGTCAATAATCCCAACAGATAATAAGTTTGAAGATATGCTTGTTGATTCCACATTCCTCCTGGGAAAACAAGTGACAGATGGATGGATGGTAAGATATATACACTATATTCGTGTTTATTATCTTTTACGTTTCATCGCAGAAGTCACACATTCCTGCTTTCACTTTGTATTGCTATAATTTTACTGCAACCGTTATTTTTCTTATTTGAGACAAAACGAACTGTTCTTATTCATCTGAAAATCGAACATTTTATGACCACACATATTATATGTTTTATAATTAAAATCATTGCTTTTGAAGTCATCTCTAGGGCTGCTTAACACTTTTTACCCATTGTTATATAATTTATGGCAACTCTAATTAATAAGTAAGATCCAGGAAATATTCAGTGTTTAAGGGTAATTTTCGCTCGAACCGTAAGGATACAACTAAAAAACTTCATGGTGTTGGATGTTTCAATATTAGAGTGTAGGATAAATATATACAACTTGGGGAAATTATACTCGAGGCTGAGTGATTAAAAATGGCGTCTCTTGAAAATGAACAGGTGTCAGGCGTTCAGCTACTATTTGAGGGATGTAGCCGGCTGTCAATCAATATGCCATTTGCAGAATTATCTTAAATATTGGTATTAACTAACTGTAGGGCCTTATGGGTCAGTGGAAGAATTCAACGAACGATTAAATCCGTATCTGTTTGTACGTGAATGCGCATGTCTCAAAAGAGTGACGTCACTATTGTTCCTCTTCCTGTCTGTGCACTTCCTGTGTATGTATGAAGATATATCTTAAGTGGTACAGAACAGAACTGCACATATTCTGTTCTGATAAGTTTAAATAAGGTACTTATATAGGATAGCGAAAGGGCCAATCACTTATTATCATCATCCAGTGAATTGCCCGCTGGCGTGGGAGATCATGCCGCTCCACAAATTGCGATCTCCGACGGCATTGATCAATTCGTGTGTTGACTCCTTTCCGTGCCATGACACAAGACTCAAGAATTTTCTCACGCTGTCTTCCTCTATATCTATTTCCGCACATCTTTCCTTCACAACATGTTCTAGTTATTGTCTTCTTATAATGCGGCCTTCTTTCTGATGTTTGTGATAAGTTATCTTTGCGACTCAGCTTCTCTCAATCTGGTCTCTAAGCAATCAAATATAACAGCCATTAAAGGACCCTTTAACATTCATTAAGACACATTGACTATGTGGTGCTAAACCCATATTTGTATAGAGCAATCAGTACTCGGTGCGTGATGTGGTCAGTATTGCACCGGACGCCTTTACTTCCTAAGATTTCTCCTGGTACTCATTTAGGCAGCTTAGATCTGGTAATCCAGATCAACTTTAAAATGTGAATCCGCCCCGATGAGGGTCGAACCCGTGCCCACTAGGCAGTCAGGATTGATGATATAATGTCAGATTGATGACAGATTGCATGTGGATGTTCGCCCATTGTGTAGGATATCTTTTCTGCGATGAGTCCTCGGTAGTTTACCATTGTTTTCTGAACTAGAAGTGAAGGCTGAAGGCCAACAGACCGGTGTAGAGTGTGAACCCGATAACCCCCCGTCCGTACACCGACAGGTTAGTCATTCGTCTTACTGGTCAGCTGGACTTCAACGTTGGCTTCTGGTTTATGAAGCAATGAAAACTCATTCATTTATCATGTGCCATGTCGATAAGCGTGGGTGATCATGATTCATCTCACTCGATCACCAGAGTCGTGGAACAGTTCAGTTTTCTTGTCTCGACCATACCACGTGACCAAGCCATCCAGATATTTACTTCTCTGCCTCCCCTTGTTCTTTTCTCCTCGATCTTGCCAGTTGTCACCAAGTTCTCCAATTTATTTCTTCTCGTGGAAACAACTGAACGTAAACGTGCCTAGAAAATCAACCTTTATTTGGGATTGATTGCAACGTCTTGCACACACACAATCACACACACACGCAAGCACATATACACATACACACATAAGCACAAATAAACCCCTTAGAAGAGGAAGCACGACAGGGGGTTATGATCGTCAGAAGGGGTTTTCCATTCCTGGGTTGTATCGTCCCTTCACCTTCCTTACACTCTCTGGAAGCGGGCCCAATCTGATCGTTACTCGGGTGTTTTTCTCCTGCTGTTTGTTCGGATCTTGTTTGGAGGACGTTCGAGTCGTTTTATCATTTGCCCCACAAATGAGCATTGTTACTACTCCCAAGCCACCCATCCCTCGGGGAGGAGAACATCGAGCACCCGGTGCTTGTACCCTCACACATATTTTAGCACCTTCGGCCGTGAGAAGCCAGCTTATTCCCCGGCCGTTCGCCTCTGTTGTTGCCTTTTACGGTCGATGGCTCGCTATGCACCAGTACACGCCATTGCCGTCATGTTCCCTCCTTTGTACCCCTTTTATTTATCACAGAGCCATAACCCTGCTTGTCTCTAGGAAACCCATTCTTCCTCTCATTATCATCATCAAGTGCCCTGGCGGCTGGCGTAGGCGTTCATGGCTCTCCACAGATCTCGGTCTTTGGTGTTCTGGATCAACTCTACTGATGATATTCCTCCATGCCACCGCCTCAATCCGTCCAGCATCATTTCTCTTGGTCTGCCTCTGCCTCTCTCCCCCTCGATCTTTCTAGTTGTCACAATGTTCTCCAATGCCTCTCTTCTCATCACATGATCAAAGAAAGCTATTTGTCTCTTTCTTATTGTTGTATATAGTGTTTTAGCTTCATTAGCCTCTTTCAGGCAATCGTTGTTAGTTAGTCTGGCAGTCCAAGGAATTCGCAACATTCGTCTTAAAAAACACAGCTCTGTTGCTTCTAAGTTCTTCCTAATTTGTTCATTTACATTCCAAGATTCGCTGCCATACAGCAAAGCTGGTTCTATATAGCATTTCAGCACTCTCTTCTTCCTCTAGGCTACTTAATTGTCGGTTTGGGCTCCCCAACGCTCACCCAGTTTCCGCGCAAGACATCTTACACAACCATTAGCAACTTTTCCGGAGGTTTGTCTTCGCCGACATTCCTTGATTCCGGTATCTGCTACAACGTGGTGTTTCGACTACTTTGCAGAGTCCCAGTCTCAAGTGCACTGCACTCATGTGGAGAGATGACTACAGAGTCGACACGAGGCAATGAAAGGTCCAGATCTTAGATAAGAGATTCTTCGAAAGTGGCTTCTCTGATCCCGATATGTTGATGAATGGAGTAACATTTACATAATTAGTGTCTTAACATTTTAATATGGACGTTAGTACAGAAGTGACGCCAGAAGGGGCCGGTAGTGACCTTATAAGCTTTCAGGTTCGGCAGGCTTGTATGTTCATAGTTCTGGTGATTGTCAGTGGGTTTGTCAGTCTGTTTGGAATGGGCGCCAACGTCATCAACATTGTTGTCTTCGTTAGGCAGGGGTTCAAGGACAGCGTGAACATCAGCTTGTGTGGTAGGTTCCTGTTTGATTACGTTAATGTTTGCATATAGTAGGAGATATGAACAGTTTGTTGTATGCCCTTTACAGGACGTCTCAGTCAACCCCAGAATCGTTTGCTGTTTACTATTAACTAGGCAAGTTTATGCTCAGTAGTTTGCCATTGCTTTCCAATCGACTGACGCTTATAACATTAAAAAAAAACAGGTGTCAGGCGTTCAGCTACTATTTGAGGGATGTAGCCGGCTGTCAATCAATACGCCATTTGCAGAATTATCTTAAATATTGGTATTAACTAACTGTAGGGCCTTATGGGCCAGTGAAGAATCAACGAACGGTTAAATCCGTATCTATTTGTACGTGAATGCGCATGTCTAAAAGAGTAACGTCACTATTGTTCCTCTTCCTGTTGTGCACTTCCTGTGTATGTATGAAGATATATCTTAAGTGGTACAGAACAAAACTGCACATATTCTGTTCTGATAAGTTAAATAAGGTACTTATATAGGATAGCGAAAGGGCAATCACTTATTATCATCATCCAGTGAATTGCCCGCTGGCGTGGGAGATCATGCCGCTCCACAAATTGCGATCTCCGACGGCATGGATCAATTCGTGTGTTGATTCCCTTCCGTGCCATGACACAAGACTGTCAAGAATGTTCTCACGCTGTCTTCTCTATCTCTCTTTCTGCACATCTTTCCTTCACAACGTGATCTAGTTATTGTCTTCTTATAATGCGGCCTTCTTTCTGATGTTTGTGATAAGTTATCTTTGCGACTCATCTTCCCCCAATCTGGTCTTAAGCAATCAAATATAACAGCATTAAGGACCCTTTAACATGCAATCAGACACAATGACTATAGGGTTAAACCCATATTTGTATAGACCAATCAGTACTCGGTGCGTGATGTGGTCAGTATCTCACCGGACGCCTTACTTCCTAAGATTTCTCCTGGTACTCATTTAGGCAGCTTGATCTGGTAATCCAGATTAACTTTCAAAATGTGAATCCGCTCCGATGAGGGTCGAACCCGTGCCCACTAGGCAGTCAGGATGATGATATAATGTCTTGCACACAGATTGCATGTGAATGCTCGGCCATTGTGTAGGATATCTTTTCTGCGATGAATCCTCGGTAGTTACCATTGTTTTCTGAACTAGAAGTGAAGGCTGAAGGCACAGACCGGTGTAGAGGGTGAACCCGATAACCTCCGTCCGTACACCGGCAGTTTATTCATTCGTCTTATGGTCAACTGGACTTCAACGTTGGCTTCTGGTTTATGAAGCAATGCAAACTCATTCATTTATCATGTGCCATGTCGATAAGCGTGGTTGGTCATGATTCACCATCTCACTCGATCACCAGAGTCGTGGAACAGTTATGTGTTCTTGTCTCGACATACCACGTGACCAAGCCATCATACTTCTCTGCCTCCCCTTGTTCTTTTCTCCTCGATCTGCCAGTTGTCACCAAGTCTCCAATTTATTTCTTCTCGTGGAAACAACTGAACGTAAACGTGCCTAGAAAATCAACCTTTATTTGGGATGATTGCAACGTCTTGCACACACACAATCACACACACACGCAAGCACATATACACATACACACATAAGCACAAATAAACCCCTTAGAAGAGGAAGCACGACAGGGGGTTATGATCGTCAGAAGGGGTTTTCCATTCCTGGGTTGTATCGTCCCTTCACCTTCCTTACACTCTCTGGAAGCGGGCCCAATCTGATCGTTACTCCGGGTGTTTTTCTCCTGCTGTTTGTTCGGATCTTGTTTGGAGACGTTCGAGTCGTTTTATCATTTGCCCCACAAATGAGCATTGTTACTACTCCCAAGCCACCCATCCTCGGGGAGGAGAACATCGAGCACCGGTGCTTGTACCCTCACATATTTAGCACCTTCGGCCGTGAGAAGCCAGCTTATTCCCCGGCCGTTCGCCTCTGTTGTTGCCTTACGTCGATGGCTCGCTATGCACCAGTACACGCCATTGCCGTCATGTTTCCCTCCTTTGTACCCCTTTTATTTATCACAGAGCCATAAACCTGCTTGTCTCTAGGAAAACCCATTCTTCCTCTCATTATCATCATCAAGTGCCCTGCGGCTGGCGTAGGCGTTCATGGCTCTCCACAGATCTCGGTCTTTGGTGTTCTGGAATCAACTCTACTGATGATATTCCTCCATGCCACCGCCTCAATCCGTCCAGCATCATTTCTCTTGGTCTGCCTCTGCCTCTCTCCCCCTCGATCTTTCTAGTTGTCACAATGTTCTCCAATGCCTCTCTTCTCATCACATGATCAAAGAAAGCTATTTGTCTCTTTCTTATTGTTGTATATGTGTTTTAGCTTCATTAGCCTCTTTCAGGCAATCGTTTGTTAGTTAGTCTGGCAGTCCAAGGAATTCGCAACATTCGTCCTTAAAAAACACCAGCTTGTTGCTTCTAAGTTTCTTCCTAATTTGTTCATTTACATTTCCAAGATTCGCTGCCATACAGCAAAAGCTGGTTCTATATAGCATTTAGCACTCTCTTCTTCCTCTAGGCTACTTAATTGTCGGTTTGGGCTCCCCAACGCTCACCCAGTTTCCGCGCAAGACATCTTACACAACCATTAGCAACTTTTCCGGAGGTTGGTCTTCGTCCGACATTCCTTGATTCCGGTGTCTGCTACAACGTGATGTTTCGACTACTTTGCAGAGTCCCAGTCTCAAGTGCACTGCACTCATGTGGAGAGATGGCTTCAGAGTTGACACGAGACAATGAAAGGTCCAGATCTTAGATAAGAGATTCATCGAAAGGGGCTTCTCTGATCCCGATATGTTGATGAATGGAGTAACATTTACATAATTAGTGTCTTAACATTTTAATATGGACGTTAGTACAGAAGTGACGCCAGAAGGGACCGGAAGTGACCTTGTAAGCTTTCAGGTTCGGCAGGCTTGTATGTTCATAGTTCTTGTGATCGTCAGTGGGTTTGTCAGTCTGTTTGGAATGGGCGCCAACGTCATCAACATTGTTGTCTTCGTTAGGCAGGGGTTCAAGGACAGCGTCAACATCAGCTTGTGTGGTAGGTTCCTGTTTGATTACGTTAATGTTTGCATATAGTAGGAGATATGAACAGTTTGTTGTATGCCCTTTACAGGACGTCTCAGTCAACCCCAGAATCGTTTGCTGTTTGCTATTAACTAGGCAAGTTTATGCTCAGTAGTTTGCCATTGCTTTCCAATCGACTGACGCTTATAACATTTAAAAAAACAAAAAACAAACAACAACAACAACACAAGGCGGCCTGTTTCAACATCGCCTGCAGATGATTTCGAATGCGGGAATCACGCTCGCTATCCCTTCGCCATAGTTGCCGGCAGTTTGAGGTATAGTTTAAAAAAAATGTAGATGACCATTTTTAGATTTTAGTTTAGTCGACGGATCAACATCACGGCACACAGGTGTGACCCATAAGTGCTCAGTTCTACTCCTAACTCTAGCCTGTGTGCGGAGAATCTCAGCTCAGTGCACGAACTCCGTAGCACTGGCTAAGATCCTGAAATACTTTGGGTAGATTTTTAACTCAAATTTTGCCTGGGCAGCGTCGTTAGGCTACTATTTTTCGATTTCCAACTGCAAAGGGAATTTTTGCGTGCGCAACAATACACACGGGCGTCCGATCTCACTACCCAGAGACAAATGGGCAATTTTGTTACTGGGAGTCCACTTGAAAAATTCCCGGCCCTCACTGGGGCTTGAATCCGGGACCTCCAGCACTCGAGGCAGACATCATACCTCGAGACCACTCAGTCCTCCGGAGATATGTCAATGAACAAAATCAATAGATATTACATAACCCCCACAATGGCAGGCACGCATGATAGCCATTGCCTATCAGGGCCCATAGTTGGATGTTTAAGAAAAGTAAAGTGGTATAGGGTATATTTCTGAATGACTGTGTAGTGTCTGAAAATATTTTCGAATTAACCCTCTGTAAAGTTCATGCAACATAATAGGTAAATACAAAACTTGGACGGCAATATTTCAAACACTGCACAGTCATTAAAAATACACCCTGTATTTGATATATGGTTCCAGACCCATATTCGTATAGACCAATCGATGCTTGGCAGTCATGATTTTAGTATCATGCCGACCGCTTTTATTTCCCTAGACATTTCCTCGTACCTATTTATGTTGGGGGTGATCTTGGAGCCAAGCGAATTTTAACAATCTATTCCAATGCGTTTTGTTCTCATGGAGTTTTTCTATGCGTTTTGTTCTCATGGAGTTTTTTTTGTCAATGTTGGCTTAGATGTTTTAGACGCGTGAACAGGGGTACTTTGCTATAGTGCATTCACAAATGTTTGCCTCCGTAAAAAAATCCATATCTATGTAACCAACTGTGGGGAAATGATGAGATTTAGCATATAACAGTATCATGTAATCCAACCAGACAATGTTTGTTCTGGAGATTGTACTGCAGATCTCGGTGTTTGTTTATATGCGGTATGCAATTTACGGATCAGAGATGAAGTGCATATTATGAAATGCATTACATCTTCACATGGGAAACATCAGTGTTCAATAATGAATATTCTTCGTGGTGCACGGGACTTTACTTATGAGAAACACGTCACATAGTGGAAGGGAAGTGTTCAGAATTGACATGTATTACTGTAAAATAAGTTTTTATAGTGTGAATTCAATACAATTTCGTCAAAATATCAAAGGAAATTTTCCGCTGTCCACGATTCAGCTGCCTTTGTATCTATAAAAGATATATTCCTTGGGTGGAAGTAAACATAAGACGACGGGAAAGATTTGATAATGTTGCAACAGATACTTAAAAAAAAATGAACGCGAACTGCGGCAAACATTTATGAACGCACTATACAACAGTGCACATCATCCACAGAGTAGAAGATGGCATATGGCACGTGTAAACTCTTACATCACTACTCGTACAGTAGCTTTGGCGTACTTTTAATCGAGACTCTCTATGTAAACTCTGACGACACTGCTCTCACTATATCTTTTTCGCATAGTTTAAGTATATTTTTTTTCACATCACTACCTGTAACTCAGTTTCTTCTTACAGTTTAAATGTGTGTTTCTCATATCACTATACACATTAATTATTCTTCGCATTGTTTCAGTTTCACTGTACGTTTCTCACATCACTATTCGTATCCGTGGTTCCTCGTATAGTGTTCTTTGTATAGTTTAACAGTATGTTTCTCACATCTTTATCCGTATATATGGTTCTTCATATAGTTTAGCTATATGATTTTTCAGATCACTACGCATATCCTAAAATTGAAATATTTTGGTCACTTGAAACGTCACGAAAGTTTGGAGAGAACAATAATGGAGGGTATATGCCTGGGAAGAGAGGAAGAGGAAGGCCAAAGAGAAGATGGGTGCAGGATGTGGCGGATGATCTCCAGATGGGTGTATCGGACGCGGGACATCTTGCTTATGATCGAGAGGTTTTCCGGAAGGTTGTTATGGGAGCGAGGTTCTGTAAAGGACATACTACTGAATGAATGAAAGAACACATATCCTAGATTCTCCATATAGTTTCGTTGTATATTTTTCACATCGCTACTAGTAGCCTACCTTCTTCGTATAGTTTAACTGTATGTTTCTCACATTACTATTATCTATGCCTCTTCATATAGTTTAACTGCGCATTTCTCACATCACTACTCGTAACCTAGATTCGTCCTGTATATTTATCACATTAGGATCTTGTAAACTAGGTTCTTCCTATTGTTAAACTGTATATTCATCACATCACGTCTCCTAATCTAAGTTCTCCCTATACTTCAACTGTATAGTTCTCACATCACCCTTGACCTTGCTTCTCCCTATAGTTTTGATGTACGCGTCTCTACACGCTACAACTGTGTTAGGAAACAACGCCAGTTCAGGCACTGAATTGAGCTTACCACCTTTGCGCCCATTTTGTTGGTTTTAGATGGGTCAGAGGCTCTAAGCTTTAATTTGGTGATGCTACCATGTTTCACACAGACGTGGGCGGAGCTTAAAAGAGTTACTGAGACCTGAAGCCCGTGGAAGGGCATGATCCGATGACTTCAATGGTAGTCTCTGGGCTGAATGATGCAGTGAATGAAGTTCTAAACTGAACTAATTCATAATTATCCAGCGATATATCATGTTCATAACTTTTCGACATCTTTCGAAATGTCTCTCCATTTTAAGCCAGATGTCTCTGTTACTGTCAAGTATTAAATGAAATATTACATCTTTCGAAATGTCACTCTATCATAGTCTATATGCTCAGTCTATATTACTTTCAAGTGTAAATTATCTATTACATCTTAATCTGACATGAAAACAGCCAGGTGTGTGTGATTCCTGCGAACAAGGGATATAGTTTCCCATTATTTTCCATTACACCATTACCCCAACCCCGTTCAACCGCAGAAGAGAAGTTATATTAGGGTCAATCAGCGACTCAGATAAATAATCTTGTGACCGCTCTTAGTATATTAATTCGATTGTTTTCCAAAGAGGGTAATGGCTTGATGACAAGAGATGTATTACGGAGAGGCTTAAAATGAAAACCTTAGAATGTGTGATATAAATTACAATAACCATGCCATCGTCTTGTAACCTGTCAATATTGTTGTTTAAGACTTCAAGAGTGTTAAGCACGTGATATCACGGTGCCGATGAATAAGGACAGTTTAAATATGGCCACCCTCACGTTTGACATGCACCAAAGAGAATGCAGCGTTCTGTTATCCATTTTTATTTTTTTTTTAACCAGTGAAGGGGTGACACTTATAGAAATTCATTGGCGAATAAAGGTCCAGTATTGTATGTATGACTGTCAGTCCAGCAAGTGTATGGGTGGAGTAGGAAGTTTCAAAACGGCGTGACTTCTGTTATAGACTGTTTTATGTTCAGCACACCACACCATCCATGATGTGCTACTGTACCTCAAAGTGACTGCAGGGTACGTGCCACGGCAGCTTACCCCAGAAGTGACACAAGGAGGCATTGAAGCTTGTCAAGAACTAGCCCCACGTGATTTCTATCTGTTTGAACAACTTAAAGAGTCATTGGGAGGAAAGATTTTTCTGTCCGATCAAGAGGTGCAGCAGGTGGTGCATGAGTGGTTACATACGCGAACCAAAATAATTCTTTTTTTTTGTACAAAAATCCATGCACGTTACCGGCGCTGGGAGACTTGTATTGAACGCAGTGGTTACTAAATTGAAAAATGATACATTTTTTGCTTACGTTTTCAGAAAATATTAAAAAAAAAAAATGTTAAGGTATGTCAAAAGTATAGCAGTCATCTTTAAACTGTCCTTATAACTTCACTGTGGTCGCCTGCACCGTGATGTCTCTCTGATGTTTGTAGGTCTATATGTCCCACGCCACAATTCATTCAATTGTTTTAGTTTTTGAAGAGCAATAGATATCCGTCTTTTAATTTAATTACTTGATAAAATAAAACAAAGGCCTTTAGAAAACGTCGTTATTTACCTTAAAATAACATGACAGCTAGTCCGCGGTTTCAGCATGCACATCTAAAAACATCGGACGAACGAATACGAGGAAGAACATTTACTTAGCATCTTACAATGAATTTTTATCTTAGGCTTGGCTATTGCAGACCTGGCAAGTGTGACTACCACATTCTGGTCCAGCATCCTGTACAACCCGCAGGTTTCAAAACGCCGACCTTCCGTTTAACGCCATGGATGTGCTCTACCTGACAGGAGGGTACACGCATGCGTGCTTCACTAGGTATGTTTGTACATGTCTTTGTTGTCACCCTCGTGAATATTTGTTCCTTATTTAAATTTTCGTATTCAGAGGTACAAAACATCTACGCTAACAAAGAAAGTATAACAAGCAATGCGAATAGTGAAAATAACATTGAAGAAAATTGGAATTTCCTGAAAGAGACCTTGCTAAATGCAGCAACAAACACAGTCGGCTATGCACGAAGACAGAAGAAGAAGTGGCTAAGCAATAACACATGGACGAAGATTCAAGAAAGAAAGCAAGCAAAACTAACGCTTCTTTCTACAAAAGACAGCTTCATATGAAACCCATAAGCAAAATTACTCTATGTTGGATAAAGAGGTGAAATTAAGCGCACGAAAAGATAAACAGACCTTTATACACAGCTTGACCGCCGACGCCGAATCGGCTGCCAAAATTGGAAACAACAAAGCCGTATTCCACATCATGAAACAACTATGCAATCACTCACCTACACCAAACAAACCCATCAAAGACAAACAAGGTAGACTACTGTTATCTGATGACCACCAAAAGCAACGATGGGCAGAGCATTTCAAAGAAATATTAAATAGACCGCAGCCTGACACTGTTCCCAACTTGGATGGAGAAATCACAATGTCACCACTAGATGCCTCCTGTGAGTCATTCACCATGGAAGAGATTAAAGCAGCCATAAAAAAAAAAAATTGAAGAACAACAAAGTTGTTGGTGAAGACGACATCTCAGGTGAAATGCTCAAAGCAACAGATGAAAATACCTTACAACGTTTGTTACAGCTGATCAATGAGATCTGGCAAAACGAATCCCCACCACAACAGTGGAAGGAAGGTGTAATTTTTAAACTGCCAAAAAAAAGGTGATATGTCTGATTGCAATAACTGGCGTGGTATCACCCTACTGTCAGTACCAGGAAAACTTTTTTGTAGCATGTTACTTGAGAGATTGAAAAAGTCTATTGATGAAAGGCTCAGAGAAGAACAAGCTGGCTTCAGACCAAAACGGTCATGTATAGACCACATTTTCACTCATAGAATAATCATTGAAGACTCGTAGAATTCCAGTCGAAATTAATCACCAACTTTGTCGACTTTCAAAAAGCCTTCGACAGTATCCACCGTCCTTCACTTTGGAATCTACTTAACATCTATGGTTTCCCTACCAAATATATCAACATCATAAAATCTTTCTACAAGGAGACACGTTTCTGTGTGAGAACAGAATCAGGCAACTCTGACTGGTTCTCAATGGAAACGGGAGTGAAACAGGGTTGTGTCTTGTTACCGATGCTCTTTGGAATAGCTATCGATTGGGTCATGCGCAAATGCACAAACAACACAAATAGGGGTATCCATTGGGTTGACAAAATTCTAGAAGACCTGGACTTTGCCGACGACATAGTGCTTTTAAGTTCAACACACCCAGATGCCCAAGAGAAAATAAACCATCTCCAAAATGTTTCAGGACAAATTGGTCTCCAAATTAACACCACAAAAACAAAAACTATTGATCTTACCAACAGTTCAGACGACACCAAATTAAGCAACCATGTTCTTGAAAAAGTCAACAGCTTCACATACCTAGGAAGCAAAATGACATCTACAGGGGACTCAACACCAGAAATATTATCTAGAATCGCACTGGCATCTGGTGCCTTCAATAAACTGTCAAACATCTGGAAGTCAAAGTCACTCAGCAAACATACGAAACTTAAAATCTTCAACTCTTGTGTGATTCCAGTGCTAATGTATGGATGTGAGAGTTGGAAATCAACGGTAGCTTTAGATAAAAAATTAGACAATTTTGAGAACAAATGTCTTAGAAGAATTCTGAACATCCAGTGGACAGATTTCAAAACCAATGCGCAAATAAGACAAGAGACTCAGCAAGATATTGCATCCAATTTTATAAGAAAACACCGTTAAAACTACATTGGCCATGTACTCAGAATGGACAAGATAAGACTCCCCTACCAAGCCCTCATATGGTTACCAGTAGGGAAAAGAAAACGGGGAAGACCAAGAGAGACCATGCGTAGAACCATCATCAGAGAAGGCTCATTCAACGGCCAAGCGAACATCAAAGATCTACAACAGGTGGCAGCGAATCGCCAGACATGGAGAGCCATGACTTCTGCTCTATGCGCCGACTTATGCTCAAGAGGAATGACTAACTAGCTAACTAATCCTTGGCAATTTTAACTGCTCGGGTGTGACGAGAGTTCATAAGGAAAATCAGGAGTAGTAATGGGGTAACTTTCCATGCATGTCGTAATAGGGCATTAAGGATGGTTGGTTTAAAACTGACTGACTCATGACGTGGTAAAACTGTAATGGCTACATGCAATAAATCAGCAATAAGTATACAGCAAAGGATAGAGAAAGAATTCAGCCAACCAAAATGACAGGAGGATCTTCTATTTGGAGAAGTATGGCAATTATATGTAAGAGGACATAGTAAAAGTTGGACAGGACATAGTACAATTTGGACAGGACACCATAGGGTAAGAGAGTTTGGCTGAGGACGTCGGGGAGGGGGGATGCGCGGGGATGCATTGATCCATGTATCAGCTAAAAGGAAGAAGAGGAAAAAGAGGAGTAGGAGAAAGAAGGAGAATGCGAAGTGGGGGAGAAAGCTTGACAAGAAGAAGAAGAAGAAGCAGAAGAAGAAGAGGAAGACGAAGACGAGAAAAAAAAGTTATGTAGAAAGAAAAGTGATGTAGAAAGAAAAGTGATGTAGAAAGAACAGTGATGTAGAAAGAACAGTGATGTAGAAAGAACAATGATGTAGAAAGAATGATGATGTAGAAAGAACAATTAAGTACAAACAATAGATTGTAAGATTTATTGCCTGGCATATTTCGCTGCATCTCGTCAGGAACATACTGCAGAAATCACACAACTTACGTGAATTAATTAGATAAATCCTTCAAACTGAAATATACACATGTTCGCACAGTAATGTCGATTGTCTACCACGGTAATTTTAAACTGACTAACATGTCTTTCTGCTTGCACAAGGACGGCTTACGAAGGTTGATTATTATAGCTTCAGCAAACTTTAACAATCGACTACTTTGTGTGTTGAACAACACACGGAAGGCACTGCCTCTTTCAACCACGTTACCGCTCTCGAGCACATGTCTCTCGACCGATGAAGCCGGACTGTTCCGGTGTGTCGGCCTGCCTAGGCTACCATCTTCTGTGTAGTATCTTGTCCACCCAATTCGAAATATGTTCCGAAACCCTGCAATGTAACTGTCGCTCAGTTCTGCATATGTAGATGGCCTCGCATCTGCATGTAAATTGGTAAATACAATTTGATTTGGCGTACAAAGCTACAGGTTCTTTTACTGCTGGGACTGGGATCGGTGTGTTTCTGTACCTGATGACTAGAGCTGCAGCACAGAATGTTCGCTCGACTGCTGTGGTGAGCTGGTCCCGCAGACGTTGCATTACGCCATCTCCTCGGAAGGTTCGCTGGATGAATACCTTGAGTTTAGGGACTGTAGTTACTTCTGATTTCGGTTTGGGATGTTGGCAGTGGCGCTTTATAAATCCTGTGGAGTACCCATTCAGGTTTAAGGCATTCTTCAGAGTTTCAAATTCCTCTGTCAGTGTGTCCTGGGTGCATATCTTCCTAGCACGGTCAAACAGGGTCCGTACTAAGCCCCGTTTGTACTGGACAGGTGCGAAGCTCTGAAAATTTAAGTACACCGATCTTTGAATTGTGCCGTCTGCTCTACGTCTCATTAGGATATCTAGAAACGGCAACGCTTCGTTGTGTTCGTATTCCATAGATAAAGAGATGTTTATATGTGTCTCGTTCATTGTGGCCTGGAACGACGTTGCTTGTAGCTCGTCTGTGGTAATAATTAGTATATCGTCCACGTAACGACGGTAGAAGGCCAAGTTATTGATTTCTGAGGATCTCTTTTCTTCTAAGTGTGCTATGAAGATGTCCGCTAGAATAGGTCCAAGTGGGCTCCCCATGATGGCCACTCCGTCAATTTGGCGATATGACTTGTTTAGAAAGGTGAATTGTATGTTGGCAGTACATAATTTTAATAGCCTCTCTAGAATAGCTAATGGTATGCCTAGTTTTAGTTGTTTGTCTCTAATGCGTTCGCATATTATATTCACGGTCTCATCTAATGGCCGTCCTTGTGCAAGCAGAAAGACATGTTAGTCAGTTTAAAATTACCGTGGTAGACAAACGACATTACTGTGCAAACATGTGTATATTTCAGTTTGAAGGATTTATCTAATTAATTCACGTAAGTTGTGTGATTTCTGCAGCATGTACCTGACGAGATGCAGCGAAATATGCCAGGCAATAAATCGTGCAATCTATTGTTTGTGTTTTCGTTATTCAAAAACAATTAAATAGACAGAAGAATGATGTAGAAATAACCGTGATGTACAAAGAAAAGTGATGTAGAAAGAACGATGATGTAGAAAGAATCGTGATGTAGAAAGAACAATTAAGCAGACAGAAGAATGATGCAGAAAGAACCGTGATGTAGAAAAAAAAACAGTAATTGACAGCTTTTGTTGGTTATTATGTTTTCCATCTTACAAATAGCCGTGTTTATCATAGGGATTTCTTTAGTTTATATTCCTAAATTTAAGTTTGTGTCTCTGTTTATTCATTATCGTACATGTCTATTTCAGGGTAACCAGTTTTGTGACAGCATTTATCACGCTAGAAAGATGTCTGTGTATCACAATTCCCCTTCACGTGAAGAGTATCTTCACCCCAGCCCGCACAAAGATCATCGTCATCAACATTTTCCTCGTAATTATCGTTATATTTTCACCATTCTACTACGTCAACCGGCTAGAGTGGACTTACGATAACGCCAAAAACAAAACCGTATTAAGTCTGGTGTACACAGACAACCGAATAGTAGTAGAAACATTCACGTTTCTGGTCCACAGCGTGGGAATGTCGGCCATCTCTCTGTGTTCAGTTATCATTTGCACCGTCATTTTGATTATAAAACTCAACCAAAAGTCACAATGGCGGAAAGGAACGGTCGCCCAGTCACACTCCAAACCAGACACCGCTTCTTTAAAGGAAAAGAAAGTTGTAAAAATGGTAACTTTTATTTCCACAATTTTTATCATTTGTTTTATCCCAGCCACTGCTATATTTCTAACTATGGCTAGTTACCCCGAGTTTAGCTTCGGTGGCAAGTATCAGAACACGTTTTACACCGTGTGGTCGTTTGCTACGCTTTTGGAAATAATTAACTCCAGCGTAAATATTTTTATTTATCTCCACATGAGTTCCAAGTTTAAGATAACGTTTATTAATATTTTCTGTTATAAGCAATAATCGTCACAAGGCTGTGTTGTCGATGCCAGACATGGACAATACTAGAAACACACTGGCGTAAAATCACATCATGTGAGATGCCATGCGATGCTGAAGATACACAGCTAAAAATCAAACTGAGATAGAGAGACAAATGAGAAACTAAGAATAAGTGTATGGGTACCACATATTACTGACTTTATGAAACACCAAAAAATTAAATGGTTCGGACATTTAGCTAGAATCGGGCAAGATCAACCAGCGGCTTGGGCGTTCTACATGAGAACATCGGGATACAAGGTTAGAGGACGATCCAGAAAGAGTTGGCTAGATGGAGTAAAAGAGACATTGAAGAAATTGAATGTGATGTTAATACAAGCAACAAGGCAAGCAAAACAAAGAAAACTACATCTGCCTCATCTCTGCAAAGCCTCACGGCAAAAAGAATAGGAGAAGAAGAAGAAGAAGAAGAAGAAGAAGAAGAAGAAGAAGAAGAAGAAGAAGAAGAAGAAGAAGAAGAAGAAGAAGAAGCAGCAGCAGCAGCAGCAACACTATTCTAACAGCAATTTCTTTCAAATGATCAAGTAAAAGAGAATATTACAAATGTTTCATCCAGTAGTTTGTCCTTTGGATTTTGTTTTCGTGTCTCTTGCATTTTATCCCAGAACAAAACAGACCATGACAACCCGCCCTATTTTTTACCATATCCTGCAGCTTCTAATCAATCTAATCTAATCTAATCTAATCTAATCTAATCTAATCTAATCTTATATAATCTAATCTAATCTAGTCTCATCTCATCTCATCTCATCTCATCTCATCTGGTTTCTATTGTACCTTATGGTTTCGAGGTGAAGCATAAACATCGGGAGAGTGCCCGTTTATGGGCTTCATGGAATTATGTTATATCCTCTATCCATTGATTACATGGTTGGCCTCTTTCTCTGGTTCCATTTGATATGTACATTATTGCTTCCCCCATATCCCTCTAATGCTATTTACCTTTGTCTGTAATTTTCTTCTCCGTGTGGCTTCAGGTCTCTCACCATTTCTTTCTAAGAGTATTTACTCATAATTTATTTGACAGCTACAGTTTTCAAGGCATCTGCAAAAAGATCTGGTCGTCTATTGCTTTCCTTATTGACAGTGGCCATTCTGGCCGATGACCGTAATCAATGTGCCTGTAATGTTGAGTTAAGTCAAGAACTGACATCTTCGGACATTCTTATGAGATCGATCCTCATCGTCAACAGCCAGAGAAGAGTCCTAATGCTAATGATAACAGTACTAATCTGATTATGTGTCTGTCTGGCCTTTCCTCGAAGTCCAGAGTATCGACCAGATCCTATGGTCACTTCCTGCAGGACCATTTTCTCCAAGCTGTGATGATCTGTTTTTTCCGCAATATACACATGATCCCAAAGGGTCCATATATCTTCTGCCTTATCATGCACCAATACCCTACCCAGCCGTGCAGACCCATGTCTCTGCAAAGAGATCCTCTGCCTGCTATCGCGGACTTGAGACCACAACTATCAACTATCTGAAGGTTGTTCCCATGCTCAATCAACTACCAGCTAACATAGTTTGACTTGTTTATCAAAACGAGTACTCCACCTTGTCCAAGAGTGACCTGTAGTCTAGCAGAAGGAAGCAGGTACACACATACACAAGTGACCCGTAGTCTAGCAGAAGGAAGCAGGTACGCATATACACAAGTAACCCGTAGTCTAGCAGAAGGAAGCAGGTACGCATATACACAAGTGAACCGTAGTCTAGCAGAAGGAAGCAGGTACGCATATACACAAGTAACCCGTAGTCTAGCAGAAGGAAGCAGGTACGCATATACACAAGTGAACCGTAGTCTAGCAGAAGGAAGCAGGTACGCATATACACAAGTAACCCGTAGTCTAGCAGAAGGAAGCAGATACACACATACACAAGTGTCCGTTTTACATGTCGTGAGGTGTTCTGGGTATATGCTGCTAGATCATATTTCTATAGACCAATCAACATTCGAGCGGCGATGCGGTAAAATTACCTCGGCCGTGAGTACCAATTTAAGACTTGGTCTACATGGCAGTTCAGGTCAATAAAAAAAAAACCGTCTTGATGAGAATTCGAATGAGACGTATTGCTGTATTTTTAATGGCTGTGAAGTGTTTGAAAATATTGCCGGTCCAAGTTTTGTATTCATCCTCTGTAAAGTTCATGCAACGTAATGGGTAAATACAAAACGTGGACCGGCAATATTTTCAAACACTGCACAGTCATTAAAAATACACTTGTATATGGTCAGTGATTAATAACGAAAAATGATATAACATAATGAGGTCGACGTTACCGAAAAGGTTAACTTCCTTGCGATTTTGGGGTAGTGCGTCAAAGCCACCGACCGGTCTGTTATACCTAAATGTTGACTTCCCGTCCCTGTTTTGGTGACGTAAATTTCAAGTACCTCAAAAGTCGGAATGGGTTCACCGGTCGGAGAGGGACGCTGATAATAGGGTAAGACAAACCTAGGTCAAAAATGAGTCCAGTGCAATCTCCAGCATTAGCAACTACTAGTTGTAGCTTCAACAAGTGAATCGGTACAATTATCTCGGAACAGTCATAACATCCGATGGGAGATGCCTTGAAGAGATTAGAACAAGAATCACCATGGCGAAAGTAGCCTTTAGCAAGATGAAAAACATTCTGACCAATAAAATGATATAATTGAATCGAGAAAAAGAGTGTTGAGGGGATACATAGAGCATGTTCTTTTGTATGAATGTGAAGCTTGGACAATGTGCAGTCAAGCTGAAAAACATCGGATGGCTGCAGAAATGTGGTTTCTGAGGAAAATGCAAAGAATACCATGGACAGACAGAAAAATCAATGACCAAGTACTATAGGAGACAAATGAAAATCGTAAATTGATTAGAGAAATTAGACGTAGACAGTCAAAAATTTTTTGAACATGTTGTGAGAAGAAATGGATTGGAGAACTTAATGACAACTGGCAAGATCGAAGGGAACAGACCAAGAGGAAGACCGAGAGGAAAATACCTGGATGGCTTGGCCACATGGCATGGACGAGACAGGAACACTGAGCTGATCCACGACGCTGGTGATCGAGTGAAATGGCGAGTCATGACCGCCCACGCTTTCCGGCATGGCACATGATTGATTGATTGAGTTGTAGAGCACGTCTGTTAATTACGTCTGAGATAAAATAGAGCAAAACAACAACAAATGTAATAACAATATAGTTAGGGAATCATTGTCTTCAACGATATATTTTATACAACAGTAAACCAAAAAAAAAATAATGTTTTTAAAAGTTGGAATAATTCCACTCTCCTCATTAAACTACATCGACATATCATGCACAAGAGGAGGATTACGATCATCAGAAGAGTTCCCTGTGTAATGGGATATTTTGATGCTTGTATCTTCTCGAAACTGTAGAAAATTAGTCCGCAGAGAATATGACACTCACTTCTCTTTCTCCTCTTGCCATTCCGTGCTCGTACATGTCAAGCACATCTGTAACAAGGTGTTGTATGTCTTCCCATCACACAGTTTTTATAATGCCACACAGAATATTTTACCAGCCTCACGTTGTAAAATAAGTACGTTATGTATCTCACACCCTTTGACCGTTTTTGTTTTAGTAGGCACAACGTGTTCACTAAAACCGAGCGAAAGTCTGCTTCTTTCTCTGGGCAGGTTAACAATTACCATCTTCTTAACTTGCAAAATTACGGTCAAATTCGCATAGTCAAAGCCGCCGCTGCTTGTAACTTCTCAGTATAACAACCATTCGGATACGGTATATTTTGGAGCTAATAGTTACCAATAATAATAATAATTGTGGTAATAATAAAAATAATAATAAAAATAACCATTTTCTAGCAGCAGACTTGAATACCATGTGATAATACAGTACTTTGTGAATGAAATACTAGGGTCATTATTTTTCATTATTAATCAATATGGACACCAGCTGAATGTTTGGCATTCCCTTTATAGAGATTAGTTTAAATAAATCTGGAATTATATACAACGATCCATTCAACTAAGTCTTTTCACTTATAATACTGCTATTTTCCATAGAACAAAGAATTCGTCGTTGTAATCGTGATGGTTTCTGTAGAACAAAGACTACCTTCTATCGCCGATGTTCTCCACAGAACAAAGCTTTCTGCATTCTAATACTAAAAAGTTCATTGAAGAAATAATTATTCCTTTTACCCATAACACTGATGTTTTCATAGAACAAAGCATTCATTCCCCATTTCAACACTAATATGGTCTATAGAACAATGAATTCTCCCTTTCAATACTGATATAGTCCACAGAACAAAATATTCTCCCTCTTATCAATAATGTGGTCCATAGAACAAAACCATTTCCGTCTTATCAATAATCTGGCCCATAGAACAAAGTCGTCTCCCTCTTATCAATAATCTGGTATATAGAACAAAGCATTCTCCCAATAAACACTGATATGATATATAGAAGAACGCATTCTCCCTTCTAACATTGATATGGTCCATAAAACAAAGCCGTCTCTCTGTAACCACTGATATTGTATATAGAATAAAGCCTTTCAAACGAAAATATGGTCCATAGAACAAACCGTTTTTAACACAGATATGGTCCATAGAACAAACCCTTCTTAACACAGATATGGTCCATAGAACAAAACCTTTTGACACAGATATGGTCCATAGAACAAAACCTTTTGACACAGATATGGTCCATAGAACAAAACCAGTTAAACACAAATATGGTCCATCGAGCAAATCTTCTCCCTCTTATCAATAATCTGGTCCATAGAACAAAGCTTTCTCCCGCCTACCTCTGACATGGTTTAGAGAACAAAACCTTCTCCTTGATAACATTGATATGGTCCATAGAACAAAACCTTCTCCCTGTAAACACTGATATGGTATATTGAACAAAGCAATTTTAACACACGTATGATCCATAGAACAAATCAATTTTAACACAGATATGGTCTATAGAACAAACCCTTTTGTCACAGATATGGTCCATAGAATAAACCTTTATAACACAATATGGTCCATATAACAAAACCTTTTTAACACAGATATGGTCCATAGAACAAACCCTTTTTTAACACAGATATGGTCCATAGAACAAACCATTTTTAACACTGATATGATCCATATAACAAAACCTGTTAAACACAGATATGGTCCATAGAACAACACCTTCTCCCTCTTATCAATAATCTGGTCCATAGAACAAAGCCTTCTCCCGTCTAAGGTTGATATTCTTTAGAGAACAAAACCTTCTCCTTGATACCATTGATATGGTCCATAGAACAAAGCCTTCTCCCTGTAAACACTGATATTGCATATAGAACAAAGCCTTTTTAACACACATAGAGTCCATAGAACAACACCTTTGTAACACAAATGTGATCCATAGAACGATGCCTTCTCCCTGTAAACACTGATATAATATATAGAACAAAGGGTTTTTAAAACAGATATAGTTCATAGAATGAAACCTTTGTAACTCAGATATGGTCCATGGAACAAAACATTTTTAACACAAATATGGTCCATATAATAAAGCCTATTTAAAACATATATGGCCCATAGAACAAAGCCATCTCCATCTAATCAATAATATAGTGTATAGAACAAAACCTTTGTAACACATATATGGTTCATAGAATTGTAACACACATATGGTCCATAGAATAAACCCTTTTTGACACATATATGGTCCATAGAACAAAATCTTTTTAATACAGATATGGTTCATAGAACGAAGTCTTCTCGTTTCTAACACTGGTGCCTTTGCACACAGCTCAGCCTTCTAACCTTTAACATTGATATGGTCCACTGAGCATAGCCGTCTTCCTTCTAACAACTGGTATTTGTACATAGAATAAAACCATCTCTCTGCAGGTCCACATGGCCGAAAGGGTAAGAACGCATATCCTTAAACATCCGGTGTGCTGATGCCGAGGTTAGCGGTTCAACCCCTACACCGGACAGCTGGTCTAAAATGTTGACATGTCATCTTTGACTTAGGAACGTTAATTACAAGTACTTCTGAAGTCGGAGTGGGTTCGCCTGATGGCGTGGGACACTGTTAATAGGGAAAGCTATTCACACGCAAAATTCAGTCCATCACTACTATAAACTATAAATAGTGTGTATGGCCTACGCTTGAGTTCAAAGCGAGCGAGCGCAAAAAAAGCAAAAAAAAAAAAAAAAAACCTTCTAACACTGGTATTTGTACTTTGAATACGACCATCTTTCTTCTAATAATGGTATGTTGAGTTGAGTTGAGTTGATCTAAGAACCCACATCACTGCACTCAGGACATTCACATATGCGCCCCGTCCCCTCGTTCAACAGCCAGCGAAGAGTTACACTACTAATCGTTCCCACCGCTATCTGATTTAAAGTTCTCCTGGTCTTCCCTATCAGTTTTGAGATTCTACCAGAACCCCGGCTAATTCCCCACAATCTCGTCCTTTCCACTTACGGTTCTCAATCTGTTCCCCCGCCTTCTCCACCTGGTCTCACAAGCGCACGACCACCTCTCGCTTGCCCATAGGCAATCGACTACCAAGAGGTGCATTCCCTGCCAGCCCATCAGCCTATTCATTCACCCGCCCTCCCGCATGGCCAAGGCAAAAAATCCATGCAATTCTTACAATCCGTGACATCTGAAGCGATGTGAGCCATTCCACACGAAACATTCCTTTCTCCACTTTACTAAAGCATCCTGATGACCTGCCAACCATAGTGGAACTAATCAAAGCCACCCAGCAACTTTCCAGTGGAAAGGCGCCTTGTCCTGCAAACATATGGGTGAACGAGACCATGCCACAAGATTTGAAGGAACGCGTCAATAGTCCACCTTTACAAACGTAAAGGAAACCGCCAGTCCTGTGACAACCACCGAGTCATCTCCTTGCTCTCAATCGCAGGGAAGATACTCGCCAGAATTCTTCCCAATCGCCTCACGGCCCATCCCCATCAAGGACTTCTTCCTGAGAGTCAATGTGGCTTCAGTAAAGAA
This sequence comes from Cepaea nemoralis, assembly GCA_014155875.1. Taxonomy (NCBI): domain Eukaryota; kingdom Metazoa; phylum Mollusca; class Gastropoda; order Stylommatophora; family Helicidae; genus Cepaea; species Cepaea nemoralis. The sequence goes on from JACEFZ010016343.1 coordinate 321,678, forward strand.
CGAGGAACTGTTGACACCATTTTTGCTGCAACGCAGCTACAAGAGAAATGCCAGGAACAAAACTCTGAAATGTTCTCCACTTTCATTGACCTTACCAAGGCTTTTGATACAGTCAGCAGAGAAGGACTGTGGAAGATTATGGCAAAATATGGCTGTCCACAAAAGTTTATCCAAATAGTGAGGCTATTTCATGATGGCATGCATCCTGATCGTTCGGGTCCACATCGATTGACGGACGTCAGTCGCGGCGATTGGGCAATCTTGAGCATAGCCTACGATGGGTGACGTTGTAATATTCTGTTATAATAATTTGGCGTGTCCAGCGTGTGCCGCGTGGTTACACACCCGTTTCACACGCCAGTGTGACCAATGGGACGCAGGGTGTTTCCAAGGCACCAGGGACCGGGTTATATACTGGCCAAGACCTGTTGACGCGTCCTCGTCGAGCGTCATGGGCAACAGGTCCCTTCGGGGTCCTGGCTAAAGTCAGTAGGATCGCCGATTCCTCCGAAGTCGGAGAGTGTCTGCCTGTACGGCGAGGAACCACCAGTCTGCACACCAATAAGCCAGACATGGGACAACGGATACTCAAGCAAACCTCAGGTCCTGTATGACATTACACTGATGTTGAACAACAGGATGCCTTCATCCGACATACAGGACTTCGCGTTGGAGCTCAAGCCAACGAACACAAGCAAGCAAGCAAGCAAGCAAGCATACTGACCAATAAAAAGATGTCAGCTGCAACGAGAAAAGAGTGTTGAAGTGCCACATAGTACCAAAACATTTGTATGGATGGAAAACGTGGAAAATGAGCAGACAAGGTGAAAAACATCTAATGACAGTGTAAATGTGGTGTCTGAGGAAAATGTAAAAAAATACCCTTGATAAACATAAAATAAAACGACCAAGTCCTAGAAGAAGCATATTTTTTTTTCACCGGCTCGCTTTGAACTCAAGCGTAGTCCATACACACTGTTTATAATAGTGATTGACTGAATTTTGCGTGTGAATTAGCTTTCTCTATTAATAGTGTCCCTCGTCATCAGGTGGACCCACTCCGACTTCAAAGGTGGAAAAGCATATGAAAACCATAAACTTATTAGAGAAATTAGACGTAAACAGTCACAACATGTTGGACATGTTATGAGAGAAATAAATTAAAGTACTTGGTTACAACTGGCAAAATTTAGGAAAAAAGAATCAGGGGGAGGCAGGGAAGTAAATATCTGGATGGCTTGACCACAAAGTATGGTCGAGACAAGAACACGGGACTGGTCCACGACTCTGGTAATCGTGTGAGATGGCGAAACATGACCACCCACAATTATCGGCGTGATAACTTGATGACATGATGATGATGATGATGATGATGATGATGATGATGATAAGCATTGAGCCGAATGACAGAAATCACAACACAGATGGATTTTTAAAATTAACAATAACAACAACAATACATGTATGATGATCCTCCTCCACTCTTACGCTAGCTACACATTATACACAACCATGACCATAAAGAAAGATAAGTATATATTATATTAGAAGTTAAGGATTAGGGAAATATATACACAATTAAAACACACAAAGCTATTTTTGTGGTGTATTGTTATATCATACTGCAGCCGTTATTCCTTTTATGGAAATCAATAATTATTAGACATGCTGTTATAAAAATGAATCCCGTTGGTAAGTTCGTTTCTATCTTATTATAAGTGCTAATCAATATTTACCCTCATATTATGATCTCACCACCCCGAGGGCTGCACCTGTTTTCAAATATTCTTTTGCTTGTGGTGATATTAAATTAAATTACTCAGTCATATAGGTAATTCCACAGATTCTTGGTAATTAGTGACATGAATAATAATGCTTATGTCAGGCCGAAAAACATGAAAATAACAACTATTTTGGTTCTGAAAATTTTGATGTTTTTGATCATAAATATAAATTCGGGAACACTTTGAGACCACTAAGACAGATAATAAATAAACAAACATGTACTGTTTGGCACTCGTAGAAGTAGAAGAAGAACGTAAGGACTAGAGGACGCACTAGACAATATAAACATTAGAAGCTATAGTTACCCACCCGGATTCGAACCTGTCACCTCCAAATAACGACATCGCCTCGCTGCAGGAACTCGTGTACTTTAACGAATGACCAACTGGACACCCTGATGCTTTTGTTTTTGATTGTTTGTTGATTGTTAAACAGTCTATTTTATGTATGGTTAATGTAGAGTCCAGTTAACTTTCACTTTCAGTTGATTTCTTAGTGGGTATATCCTGTCCACAAAATTACGTATAATCGCTGACGAAATGAAAACATAGTTGCAAGTCCTTTTGTAGAATTTTGCAATCACCTCCACCATTTACTAGCCAACTTTATGTACGGTATTTTGGCATCGGTTTCTAAACTGTCGACTCCTCACACCACGGAAATCAAGGCACAATAATCTGCTTAAAGAAAACCCTAACCTGCACATTTCGCGGCGACTGCGCAAGCCAGGCGGCCTTAATTCCTCAGATTCAAGACCCGCCTGTCCTACACCGCAAGCTGCAGTAGATGACAGTTGACAGTTTGACAGTAACCTGCTTCCAAATCGCTTCTGGCTGATTACGAACCCTCGATCCGATAAAAAAAAAGTTTGTTGCATGTACTTTACAGGACGTAGCAGTTAACTCCAGCATTTCTTTGGGCTCTTTGTGATTCCTGGGAAGGTTAAAATTCAGTATATTTTCGATTCGATATGTCGGATAATTGTGACACTGCCTTGTCTAACATCAAAGTCACAGAAGCCGACCTGGCTAGTTTAACTGATCAAATAAGTAAAGATATACATCATCTCCAGCACTGTGTTATTAGTCCAGTGCTATTTCCTATGACAGAGATATGTGTCAGTTCATAGATGAAGAATTCAATCAATCAGGTGCCTTCTCCACAATGAGGGTTGGCTGCAATGGATCTCCAGCACTGTCTGTCTCTCGCCGTGACTGTATATTTTGTCAGATTGATGTTCGTCCATCTCTTGTTGTTTTCTTCCCACTTGTATCGTTGTCTACCTCAGCTGGCTTGCCCTCAGCTTTGCCCTCCAGTATGGTTTTTAAAAGAGTGTTATGTCTTTTAACGTGGTCAAAATATGTTACTTGCCTCTTTTTTGTTTTATTCATTAACTCTTTTTTCATTCCCAGTTTTTCTAGAACCTCTGTATTTGATTGTTTTTGTTTCCATGCAATACGACATATTTTTCTGTATATCCACTTCTCCAGGACATATATTCGACTTTGTAGTTGCTTGTTTAATGTCCAGGCTTCCTCTGCGTCATCATGAGGCGTGTTTAGGACACAATAGTGAACATGGCTGGCCATCGTGGAAGAGACTAGGACCTCACCACACAGTATCCGAATGTCAGCAATGCGATCACAACAGAAAGATGAAGAATTAACTTATTCAGAAAATAATATAAAATAAATCAATTGTACCGAAGAAGTTTTATGCTACGGAAGAGTGTTGTTTTAGCGGTATCACGTGATTGTTTGTTCAGAGAGCATGGAGGAATTGATGGACCTCTGTCCCTCATTTTACAAGCGATGAGCCCAGACATCGACCCGTTCTCATGACATTACAAGCGCGGTTCTTATCAACTTCGCCAGCACACCCGCTTATTCACAAACTGGCATGCTGAAATATTTCATGTGAATTAGTTAGTTAGCTAGTTAATCGCGGTTAAGAGAGGTGTGAGATATTAAGAGAGGTGTGAGACAGGGATGTGTAATGTCTCCAGATCTGTTTTCCCTGTACAGTGAAAGTATTTTCAGAAATATTGAAGATATGGAAGGAATCAACATTGGGGGACGATGCATCAATAACATTAGATATGCAGATGATACAGACTTGACTGCAGACAATGAACAGGACCTGCAAAATATAGTAGATGCGTTGTTACACACAGTGAACAACTAGGGTTAGAATTAAATTGTAAAAAGACACAGATTATGGTCGTCACTAGGAAGAACGAAATACCACAATGTAATATACAAGTAAATGGGAATATTCTTCAACAAGTGAATAGGTACAATTATCTCGGAACAGTAATAACATCTGATGACAGATGCCTTGAAGAGATTAGAACAAGAATCGCCATGGCAAAAGTATCCTTTAGCAAGATGAAAAACATACTGACCAATAAAAAGATGTCAACTGAAACGAGAAAAAGAGTGTTGAGATGCTACATAGAACCTGTGCTCTTATATGGATGTGAAGCTTGGACAATGAGCAGTCAGGCTGAAAAACATCTGATGGCTGTAGAATGTGGTTTCGCGTGGTTTCTGAGGAAAATGTAAAGAATACCATGGACAGCCAGAAAGACCAATGAACAAGTTCTTCAAGAAACAAATGAAGATCGTAAACGGATTAGAGACATTAGACGTAGACAGTCACAATTGTTTGGGCATGTTATGAGAAGAAATGATCTGGGGAACTTGGTGACAACTGGTAAGATCGAGGGGAACAGACCAAGGGGAAGACCTAGAAGCAAGTACCTGGATGGCTTGGCCTTGTTGCATGGTCGAGACAGAAACACGGAGCTGATCCACGACTCTGGTGATCGAGTGAGATGGCAGAACATGACCGCCCACGCTTACCGGCATGGCACATGATGATGATGATGAATCGCGGATCCAACTTCACAGCAAAGGGTCGTCCCAATAATGCTCCGTTCCTGTGCCAGTGAATATCACTGCCCCATGTGAAAAGTGGAACAGACAGGAGACTCGACAAACCAACAGCCCACGCAGGTGTACTATGCATAAGGCCGCTGCTAGAATGCCAACATGTGAATATAGTTGTACAAGTTATGGGCACAGACTTACGATGAGCTGAATCGAGTTGCTTGTGGGTATTTGTTTAGATTTTGTAGCTGGAGTTTTCTACAAACGAGAGAACGAATGAACGAACAAACGAACGAAAGACATCACTTTATTTTCAAAGGGTCACAAATTAGGCACGCAGGTTCGTCTTGCATCCGATCTATCCAACAACTCATCTTTCTGTACACACAGAAGCCGCAAACAATATGTTTCACGATTTATTGCCTGGTATATTTCGCTGACCGAAAAGTTTTCCGGAAAGTTGTTATGGGAGCTACGTTCTGCAATGAACATGCTACTGAATTAATGAATAAATATTTCGCTGCATCTCGTCAAGTGCATATTGCATAGTCACACATCAAAGGAAGTAAATAAATAATACTTCCGTATCTCACATATCTATTGCGTATGTTAGGGTAATATAGAAAAACACGTTGTGATATGAATGCGTGGTGGAGTAGCCTGCAGTAAGCACATATCTTCTGAGTCGCCTCTTACGTCATGCTTGAAAGGTGGCAGTGTTACTATCCTTTGCTTTCCTTGCGGGCCCCGATAGTCTGTCACCCATAAGGAGAGCGAAATAATGGAAGCCCAAAGACATGACGACGCGAATTAAGGACAGAGATGAACTACGAAGATTAAAATCCAAACCTTAAAAGTGTGATAAATATTACAATAACTATGCCGTTATCTTTGACCGGTTGGTATTGTTGTTAAGGGTGTTAAGAGTGTTAAGCGTGTGACATCACGGTACAGACGAACACGGTGACGTCATAAGGACGGTTTATAGATGGCCGCCCCACTTTTGACATGTATTAAAGAGGAAAAGCGTTCTGCAGCACATCACACTTAGAGATAGTACTTCGGTACCGTGTGTGGAGGAAAGACTCTAGACCAGTGGTTCTCAACCTTTGTTTTTTGGCCCATGCACCCCTTCACCATATGTCCAGAATGTCACCCCCCCCCCCTTTTTTTTTCGTATTTCCTCCATATAGAATCCTCCCCCTCGCCTATACTGTATACGTAAAAATGGAAGCTAAATTTATTAACACATACTAGAACAAGTCTAGACGTCTACATAAAATGTGATTTGTGGGTCTACTAACGTTATAAAACGAATTTCAGAAGGGAGAGAAGTACAGAACCATAAAGTATGGAGGAATAAATCAATATCGAGTAATTGGTGCTTGTATTAACGCGATATTGACACAATCTTAATCCCCCCCCCCTTACTCCCTGGAAACCCTAAAATTCCCCCCTGGGGGGAAAATTCCCCACCGGTTGAGAACCACTGCTCTAGACCAAAATCACTGCGGCAGGAGTCAATTCGATCTTAAAGAAAATGCATCTGAATTAAGAGTTACACCTGAGTTTTCCAAATACCTCAAAAGCCCATCCACCCACTCAACCAACCAACAAACCAACCAACCAATTAACTAACCAACGAATCAATCACCCAAAAACGATCCAACTAACTAAATAAACTACCAAATACAACCAACCAATCAACAAATCAATCAAACCAACCACTCAATCAACCAACAAATCATCAAATGAACAAAACTAATGAATCAGTCACTTTATTAACGGGCGAACAACACAATCAACCAATTAATCTTCCACTCAACCAAACAACTAACATCCCACTCACCCAACCAAACAACCAACAAACCAATAAACAACTCAACCAACCAATTTATAAACGAAAGAATCAACCAACCAATTTAACAACAGCTCAATCAACTAACAAACCAACGAAACATTCCACCAATCCAATCAATCAATCAACCAATCAACCAACCAATCAACCAACGAGACAATCAATGAACCTACCATACAACCATACAATTAACCACACAACCAATCAACCTAGCCACCAACAAATTAATCAGCCAACCTAGCCATCACCCAACAATCCTACCAACCAACCAACTCTCCAGTCAACCAATCAACCAACCAACTATTCAACCAGCCAGTCAACTAGCCAACCATTCAACCACCAACCAACCAACCAACCAGTCAACCAGCCAGTCAACTAGCCAATCTTTCAACAAACCAACCCACAAACAGACTACCCAACAACCAACCAACCAACCAACCAACCAACCAACCAACCAACCAACCAACCAACACTTACTCTTCATCTTTCACGTTACATCCTTCTAGATTCTATAAACATTCATGCCTTGTGAAACATCCCCAAGATAAACGGAAATGAACATTTTTCTGGGCTAAAGTAACCAATAAACATATCCTTTGTCGTCACAATGAACAACAACAACAACAATAACATCAACATCAGTGACCCAGCTATCTTCACCCTGGATCAGGTGAGTCCACACCTGGCTCGACTCATCCTCAACGTATTTTTGGTCGGACTATCTGGTGTGATCAGTCTATTCGGAATTGGGGCCAACATTGTCAACATTGTTGTGTTTGTCAGAGAGGGATTCAAGGACAGCATCAATATCAGCTTGTTGGGTAAGCCATGTTATTGTGTCTCGTTGAAGTACCTTACTTTGCTTCAAAAAATGACACTAATATTATTGTGTCTTGTCTAAAGTACCTACCTTACTTTGCTTAAAAGATTACACTACTGTTATTGTGTCTTGCTTAAAGTATCTTATTGTGTAAAAATAGTACTAATATTATTTTGTCTTGTTTATAGTACCTTATGTTGCTTCAAAAATGATACCAATGTTATTGTGTCTCGTTTAAAGCACCCTACGATCCAACGATCCTTCAAAAATCATACTAATGTTATTATGTCACTATGCTTCCAAAATGATACCAGTGTTATTGTGCCTTGTTTTAAGCATTTTACTTTTGCTTCAAAAACTAACCCAGTATTATTGTGTCTTGATTCACGTACTTTACTTTGGCTTCAAATATGATAATAATATATTATTGTGTCTGGATTCAAGTACCTTACACTGGTTACAAAAATCAATCCAATGTTATTTTGTCTTGTTTCAAGTACCTTACTTCTGCTTGAACAGGAGCAACATTGACAGTTTTAACTTAACTGCACTTGTAGTAGTGGTGGTGGTAGTAGTACTAGTAGTAGTAGTAGTAGTAGTAGTAGTAGTAATAGTAGTAGTAGTAGTAATAGTAGTAGTAGTAGTCGTAATAGTAGTAGTAGTAGTAAAAGTAGTAGTAGTAGTAGTATTAGTAGTAGTAGTAGTAGTAGTAGTAGTAGTAGTAGTAGTAGTAGTAATAATAATAGTACTAGTAGTAGTAGTAATAGTAGTATAATAGAAGTAGCAGCAGTAGTAGGGGTAGTAGTAGCATAGGTAGCAGTATTGGTACTACTAGTAGTGGTAGTAGTATTAGTAGTAGTAGTAGTAGTAGTAGTAGTAGTAGTAGTAGTAGTAGTAGTAGTAACAGTAGTACTATTAGTAGTGGCATATTAGTAGTAGTATAGTAGTAGTAGCAACAGCAGTAGTAGGAGTAGTAGAAGTATAATAGTAGCAATAGTAAGTAGTAGTATAGTTGTAGAATAATATTGGTATGTGACAGCGACCACCCCCCCCCCCTCCCCGGGCAACAGCTGTGAGAGGCTTGCTAAACCAGGCGTGGGTAGCCGATTTGGTAGTCAAACCAAGCGGTGAACTAGGGTATGCCTACCCAGCATGTGAAGACAGGATTCGGCAGACCGCGCGGATCAAATCACTGATGATTCAACGGGCAAGACGGCGTTTAGCTGCAAAGCGTTGTGGAACGTAATAAGCACGGCAAAGCACGTAGAGCGCCCCGGTCATCCACTGCAACTGTATTCGTCTCCAGTCGTCTTGACTTGTCTTGCCACTGGACTCAGATGGACTCAGGCGAGAGAGTGAGGTCGACGAATTGTGCAACTCTTCCTCACTTTAATCCAATTCATCGCACAAGTCATTCTTCAAAGAACATTTCGAGCCAAAGTAGGCCTTATCAGCGATCTTAGAGAGAGTTAATGAATGTGAATGTGTGTGTGCCTGTGTAATAGAGAGAGAGAGAGAGAGAGAGAGAGAGAGAGAGAGAGAGAGAGAGAGAGAGAGAGAGAGAGAGAGAGAGAGTGAGAGTGAGAGAGAGAATGTGAGGTAGAATAGAGAGAGAGAGAGAGAGAGAGTGACAGAGAGAGAGAGAGAGAGAGAGAGAGAGAGAGAGAGAGAGAGAGAGAGAGAGAGAGAGAGAGAGAGTTGAATTGCATCACCAATATTTTACGTTACACAATGTGTATATACAATTTTTTCTCCATTTCTTACAATTTTTGCGAGAATGCTCACGACAATCGTCAGTGTCTCAACTGTGTGTAAAGTGTGGGAATTTGTTCTTATTAGTTTCAGTGAGGCATCATGTATGTGTCTAGATGTGAGGATGTGTGTGTGGGTGTGTATGTGAGGGATGTGTGTGTTTGGGGTGTGGGGAATGTACGTGTGGAAGGGTTGTGTGTGGGGGATGTGTGTGGGTTGATGCGTGATGTGTGGATGGGTGAAGGGATGTGTGGTCGGTGGGGGATGTTTGTGTGTGGGTGGGGATATTTGGCAGGACGGTTGGAAGTATGCGGGTGTTGGTTGGTTGGGGGTGTGGGTAGGGAATGTGTATTTGGGTGGGTGAATGGGTGTGTGGGAGATGTGTATGGGTTGGGGATGAGTGTGGGGGATGGGTGTGGGGGATGGGTGTGGGGATGGTGTGGGGATGGGTGTGGGGGTGTGTCTGTGAATGGGATATGTTTGTGTGGGTCTGAGTGTGTGAGTGCGGATGGGATAAATGTGAGTGGGTGGAGGATGTATGTGTGGCGGTGAGGATGTTTGTAGGTGGGGGATGTGTGGGTGGGTGGGGAGATGTGGTGTGTGTGGGTGAGGGATGTGTGGGCGAGGATGTGTATGGGGAATGCATGTGGGGGGATGTGTGTGTCGGGGGAATGCGTTTACGGGTGGGATGTTGTGTGGGATGGCGGAGGTGTGGGATGTGCGGGTGGATGAACGATGTATGTGAGGATGGGGGATGTGTGTTTGGCTGGGTGGTTGGGGTGTGTGTGGATGGGAGGGTAGATGAGAGAAGCATGTATTGATGGGTGGGTGAATGATGTGTGGGTGTGAGTGGTTGATGGATGAGTACGTGAGTGGGTGGATGTGTGTGTGAGATGAATGAATGGGTGGGGGATGTGTGTGTGTGTGGGAAGGCGGATGTGAGTGGGTGGGGTATATGTGGGTGGTGGGTGGTTGGTGTGTGTTTTTGGATGAGGAATGTGTTGATGGGTGAGGATGTGTGTATGGGTGGGGAGATGTGTGTGTGTGTGTGTGTGAGTGTATGGGTGGTGAGATGTGTAGTTAAGTGATGTGTGATTTGGGGATTGGAGATCGGGGGGATGGTTGGCGAGTGGGTGGGTGGAGGATGTGTGGGAGGGTGAGTGTGTGTAGGTTAGGGGTGGGAGGGAATGTATGTGTGTGTAGGTGGGGGAGATTGTGTAGGTGAGTGATATATTTAAAGTGGGGGTAGTGGGGTGGGTGCGGGATTTGTGTGTGGGTAAGTGCAGGATATGTGAGTTGGCGGGAATATGTGTGTGGGTGTTGGATATGTGGTTGGTGGATGTGAGTTTGGCTGAGTGGTTGGGGGTGTGTGGGTGGTGGAGGATATATGGGTGGGTGGGTGTTGGTAGGTTATGGGATGGGTGGGGAGATGTGTGAAGGTGGGGGATGTGTGGGTGGGTATGGATGGGTGGTTGCATGAATATGTGCCTGGGTTTGTGTGTGGGTGGGTGGGGGATGTGTGATGGGGGATGTGTGATGGGTGGGAGATGTGTGTGTGGGTGGGGATATGGTGTATGTGGGGGTGTGTGTTGGATGTGTGGGTTGGGGGATTGGTGGATGGATGGGATCATGTATGTGCCTGTGGGTATGTGTGTGGTTGGGTGGTGGATGTGTGTGTGGACTACACGCGGATGTAAAGGGGATGGGTGGGTGGATGGGGGATCTGTCTCATAACTTGTTAACGTGCATTGTTTATGCTTACAACATTCATTTGACAATGTTTTTTTTTCCTATGTGAATGCACTATGCACTGATGAACGGAAGATGGGTGATTGAATGGGCCCAATGTAAGACGGGCTTGCGTGCCCAATTTGTTACCCTTCGAAAATAAAGTTTGTTCATTCGTTCGTTCTTAGAACTCACGGCTCCATACTTTTAACTCACACGCATGAAATGAATGGTCATCATTATTCATGATGGACAAACAACACAACAATATTAGTTTAGTACTAGTTTAGTAGTAGTATAGTAGTAGCATAGAAGTGGTAGTGTAGTAAAAACTTAGTAGTAGTAGCAGCAGTGTAGAAACAGTAGTAGTATATTAGTAGCAGTAGTAATATTATAGAAAAAGAGAATCCTAGCCTGCACAGTTCGCGGTGACTGCATTAGTGAGGCGGCCTTAATACCTCAGGCTCAAAGACACCCCCCCCCCCTCTCCCCACCGTCATACACCGCAAGGTACAATATTGGCAGTAAATGAAGGTTTTTGACAGTGATAGTATAATAGTAGTGTAGTAGTAGCAGTACAGTAGTGGTAGTAGTAGTAGAAATCTAGTAGTAGTATAGTAGTAATAGTAATAGTAGTAGTAGTATAGTAGTAATAGTAATAGTAGTAGTAGTAGTAGTATAGTAGTAATAGTAATAGTGGTAGTAGTATAGTAGTAGCTGTACAGTAGTGGTAGTAGTAGTAGAAGTGTAGTAGTAGTATAGTAGTAATAGTAATAGTATAGTTGTAGTATAGTTGTAGTATAGTAGTCGTAGTAATACTACTACTACTACTACTACTACTACTACTACTACTACTACTACTACTACTACTACTACTACTACTACTACTACTAGTAGTAATAGTAGTAGTAGTAACAGCAGCAGGAGCAGCAGCAGCAGAAACAGCAGCAGCAATAGTAATTGATGTGGTAATGGTAGCAATTCTTCTAGAAAATTAGATCCCCGGTAACAAATCGACATGATGATGATGATGAACCAGGCATGTATGTATGAGTAATCGAAGCGTGTGGAAAGAGGCTAGAGGAAGACAATTGATGACAAACATCAGAAGCAGGCAGTCTGAATTTGTTGACAATACTATGAGAAGACAAATCCTAGAACATGTTGTGACCACTGAAAACATTTCTAGAAAGAGACATAGAAGAATACTGCGTAAGAAAATTCTTGCGACCATGTATCATGGCACGGAGGGGTGTCAGCGACAGAACTAATCCATACTGTTGGAGAACGCAAGATGTAGAGAAATATGATCGCCAACGCCAGTTGGCAAGATACTAGATGATGATGATGTTGAACAGCTCGACGCACACATCTATTACACTGTCGCCATTACGACAACTCTTGCGGTGCGACCAGTTCACGGGCGTTTCCACAATTGATTTTTCGTTCAAGATGTACAAACAGTGCAAACCAATTACATTATACGAATACACGCGCACCGTTTCATGCTTATGGGGATAATTATGTTTCCTTGCGAATTAAAGTACACGAAGGAGTTGCAGGTGTTAATCGCACATTGAACTTAATCTACCTACCCATGGTGCTCTTCGGCCGCTGAAACGACAGAATACATATGATTTCATATAGCGGGGGTGGGGGGGGGGGGGGGGGGGGGGCCTTCACGTGAAACCTTAAAAGTGTAATGGAAAATAAATACAATATCCACGCCATTGTCTTGTAACATGTCAATACTGATGTTAAAGATGTCAAAAGTGTTAAGCATGTGACATCACGATGCAGACGAACATGGTGACGTCAAGAATTGTTTAAAGATAGTCGCCTAAATTTTGACACGCATCAAAGAGGAGCAGCGTTCTGTTATTCGTTATTTTGTTTAATTAATGAAGTATTGAAACTTACAGAAATTCATCGGGGAATGCAGTTCCATTATAGTGATGCATGTCTGTCAGTGAAGCAATTGTATGAGTGAAGTAGGAAGTTTCAAATCAGCGTGACTTTTGTGACAGACTGTTCACGACCGGGTCAGGCACACCGAGTTGTGACCCCAAAGTCCGATTTTTCTACAGGAATCCAAGTAGTTTATCGGCGCTAGAGGTCTTGTATTCAACGCAATGAAGACTACATCGAAAAATGATATATTTGTTCTTTACTTTTTCAGAATATATTCTTCACCCCCCCCCCCCACCCCTCCATCCATCCATCATGTGCCATGCCGGTAAGCGTGGGCGGTCATGTTCTGCCATCTCACTCGATCAACAGAGTCGTGGATCAGTTCCGTGTTTCTGTCTCGACCATGCCACAAGGCCAAGCCATCCAGATACTTGTTTCTAGGTCTTCCCCTTGGTCTGTTCCCCTCGATCTTACCAGTTGTCACCAAGTTCTCCAAATCATTTCTTCTCATAACATGCCCAAAAAATTGTGACTGTCTACGTCTAATGTCTCTGATCAGTTTACGATCTTCATTTGTTTCTTGAAGGACTTGTTCATTGGTCTTTCTGGCTGTCCATGGTATTCTTTGCATTTTCCTCAGAAACCACATTTCTACAGCCATCAGATGTTTTTCAGCCTGGCTGCTTATTGTCCAAGCTTCACATCCATATAAAAGTACAGGTTCTATGTAGCATCTCAACACTCTTTTTCTCGTTTCAATTGACATCTTTTTATTTGTCAGTATGTTTTTCATCTTGCTAAAGGCTACTTTTGCCATGGCGATTCTTGTTCTAATCTCTTCAAGGCATCTCCCATCAGATGTTATTACTGTTCCGAGATAATTGTACCTATTCACTTGTTGAAGAATATTCCCATTTACTTGTATATTACACTGTGGTATTTCGTTCTTCCTAGTGACGACCATAATCTGTGTCTTTTTACAATTTAATTCTAACCCTTGTTGTTCACTGTGTGTAACAACCGCATCTACTAAATTTTGCAGGTCCTGTTCATTGTCTGCAATCAAGACTGTATCATCTGCATATCTAATGTTATTGATGCATCGTCCCCCAATGTTGATTCCTTCCATATTTTCAATATTTCTGAAAATATTTTCACTGTACAGGGAAAACAGATCTGGAGACATTACACATCCCTGTCTCACACCTCTCTTAATAGGCTGATATTGGCTTACTTCATTATCAACTCTTATGGCAGCTTGTTGTTTCCAATATATGTTTTTTACAAGTCTAAGGTCTTTCCCATCAATTTGTAGATCTTCAAGCATCCTTATCATGTTGACATGTCTCACTTTATCAAAAGCCTTTGTGTAGTCAATAAAGCAAAGGTGTAGATCTTTGTTTACTTCTATAGAACGTTCGATTACGGTTCTCAGTATATACACAGCATTTACTGTACCCTTGCCTACTACAAACCCACATTGTTCTTCTCCTATTTCAGGTTGTATTTTCCTCCTAACTCTTTGCATGATAATTCTTAGCAAAATCTTTAGTGATGTGACTCATTATACTAATTGTTCGATGTTGATCACATTCCAAGGCTCCTGATTTCTTTGGGATTGCAATAAATACAGAATTACATAACTCATGAGGTATATTTCCAGTATCATATATTGTATTAAGCAGACTGGTAACTTTATCTATTCCATATTCTTCTAAAGCATTAATCATTTCTGTTGTGACGCTGTCTGGACCGGGGGTTTTGCCAGATTTCATATGATTAAGAGCATTCTGAAACTCCATCTTCAAAATTGCTGGCCCTTCATTGTTATTTTGAACAATATATTGTTCGTCTCTGTTATCGTCATAAAGGTTTTTCACGTAATCTGACCATACATGTAAAATCTGATCTTTTTCTATTATGACTCTTCCATCTTTTGTCTTTAGGCAGCCTGCTGATGTACGTGTTCTTTGATTAGTAATCTCCTGAATTCTTTTGTGCATTAGTTTCGCATTTTTACTGTTGTGTTGTTTTTCAATTTCTCTGCAATTTTTCTCAAGCCATGTTTCTTTAGCCTCCTTACATAAGGTTCTGACTTTTCTGTGAATTTCTTCATATTTGGCAGGATTATTTTTGTTCTGTCTTCTTGTTTCCATTAGTTGTAAAATTTCTTCAGTCATCCATGTCTTACGGCCCACTTTCTTTACTTTTGGAATAGTTTTTTTCTGCTGCACAACTAATTGAATTCTTCAGCATTTCCCATTGATCATCTACATCTTGAAATAGGATCTCTAGATCAG
>JACEFZ010016344.1:0-32500 GCA_014155875.1 Cepaea nemoralis
TCTGTGTCTGCAGCTACTCTGAGGTATGCCTTCGCTTGCATCACCTTGTGCCTACTAGCAACAGTAGGAAGACCAAGGATGTAACGCATACACACTACTGGAGTGTCTCTAGTGCATCCCAGAATGACCCGCATCGCTTCATTCTGTATGCGCTCTAATTTCACCAGCTGACTCTTTGAGACAGTAAGCATTCCTAGTCCATAATCAATCACTGAGAGGATCAAGTGCTGGTATAGTGTGAAGAGCATTCTCTGCTCTATGTCCATTGCAGCCATAGTTTTAAGTGCATTGAGTCCCTTTTGAGATCTTGTCACAACCGTCTCCACATGGTCCTTGAAGGATAGACTCCTGTCAAATGTGATTCCCAGATACTTCAGTTTGTTCTCTCTGTTGACACTTTTACCATCTATCGTGAGGCTTGGGGTATCATCTCTCACAATCCTATTGTCCAGAGAGCACCACAACACCGCCGCCTTTTCCGGGTGATAACAAAGGCCAAGCGGGGCTTGGCTGCGATGCGGGTGATGGCGGCAGTAAACTGTGAGCAGCGCCATCTATGTCTTCTGTACGAGGGGCTGGTCATGTCTGTTTTTCAGTATGCAATGGCAATCCTGACTCTCAGCCATAAGCAGATAGAAAGGATGGAAAGGATACAGAATGAAGCTATGCGCATTATTCTTGGATGTAAAAGAGATACGGCATGCAGGGCGATGCGCTACCTTCTTGATTTTCCAACCATTGAAGAGAGAATACAAGTTTGCAGGGCACGCGCCTACCTCAGAGTTAACGCAAACACACAGCATCCACTGCTTAGTGAAATTAGGAAGGTGAAGGGCAGCAGGTTAAAAAGAGGACGGTCGTGGATGGGTCAAGCCGAAGACATTCTTCAACAGGTGTGTTCACTTTAGGACTTAGAACCTGGCGAGGAGTGGGTGCAAGTGCCAACAGACTTCTGCACATCCTTTTCAGTTTGCATCCAACTAGATAGGAAATGCAGACAAGAAAATCCGGCTGCCGTGGAGGCTGAAGTACAAGCGTTGATTTTCGAGAATTCGCTAGACAGTGACGCGGTCATCTATACAGATGGGTCGGTCGTCCGACATGTGAGAAGCTCATGGGCCTTTACAGCTCGGGCCAGAGGGAGAATTGTGAAGGAGGACTCTGGTACTTTCACTGAAACCACAAGTAGCCTGACCATGGAAGTCATGGCAGTAAGTAAAGCAATAACATGGCTCGAGACACAGACATTCACCAGGGCTTGTTTCCTTAACGACTCAATGAACATGATCAAGAGGATAGAGGAGGGGTCGATCCGAAGAGAATGGTTGCTGCCTCTGGAGCGGTCTCGGCTGGCAAAGATTAGTTTCATCTTCGTGCCAGGGCATGCGGGAGTACAAGGAAATGAGCGAGCTGACAAGCTCGCAGGTGAGGCTACTGTGGAGGGCGGACGCGCCATGGACCAGGCTGAAATTCTGAATGCTCTACGAGAAGTAAGACTTTTGCGAGAACCAAGTGATGACTGTGAATCTACAACAATGGCCAGACTGCTAGAGCAGCAAATTAAAAGAGGGGTGGCCAAACAAGAACACTACGCAGGAAGCCAAAGAAGATTGATAAACCAACACAGAACTGGTGTCGTTAGCCGCTACACGCTGCGGGATTTGCTAAGGAGGGGATCCGAGCACTTATGGACTGAATGGTTCGATGTGCAATGAGGATGATCTGTCGACTAACTAACTAACTATTAATAGAAATGTGTAACAAATTAGTTAAACCACACCGCAAACCCAAACATCCGATATTTTTTTCCTAATGACCTTTTTTCATGAACAGCATAAAGAGGACAAATGAAAACAAAAAACAATATTATTGTAAGTAAAGTACACAATATAAATGATGGAGCAGAACAGTATGGGAAATATGGAATAATAGAGGGCGGGTAAATGAACAAGTTAGGAAGAGCTTGGAAGCAACGGAGATGTGGTTTCTGAGACGAATGTTGCGAATTCCTTGGTCTGCCAAAGTAACTAACAACGACTGCCTAAAAGAGGCTAATGACACTAGAATATTATATGCATCAATAAGAAAGAGGCAAACAGCTTTCTTTGGCCATGCGATGAGAATTTGGGAAATTGGAGAACATCGTGACAACAGGAAACATCGAAGGTAGAGATGTAGACCAAGAGAAATTATGCTGGATGGATTGGGACTGTGGCACGGAGGAATATCATCAGCAGAGTTGATCACGACAACCAAAGACCGAGATCTGTGGAGAGTCATGAACGCCTACGCCAGCCGGCATGGCACTTGATGATGATGAGTGGGCGGGTGAGCAACCTCCGTATCAGGAAAAGTAGAACCAAATATAACCAGTCGAGCCGAGAAAGGTAAAGTTTCACAGACATACACGCGCGCGCACACACACGAATGCACGCACGCACACGCACGCACGCACGCACACACACAAGAACAGAGATATGAGGCTGTGGACAAGCTTGATCGCCACCGGCAACTCGAACGGACAACTAGTTGGTTGGTGGATTCATGGCTGATTTATAGAATATGGATCACTTCCGATATGATGCCTCAACCGCGTCTGTTAAAATTCACGCCAGCGATACTAACACACGACAGTCTCCAAGAAAGAGAGCATTCACATGTGTTTCCTTCCTTTCATTTTTACCATGACCTCGGCACCGTCCAAACTCTGAAGAACAGTAATATCTAGGACCCGAGGTCAGCATGACCGAATAGATAAGAGCACTAGTTCTTAAAGATTGGGTGCGCTGATGCCGAGCTAGCGGGTTCAACCCCTACACCAGTCAGTTGGACTAAAATATTGCTTCTCGTCCTTTACTTTGGGACGTAAATTACAAGTACCCGAGAAGTCCGAGTGGGTTCGCCTGATGGCAAGGGAGACTGGTTACAGGGAAAGCTAATCCGCACGCAAAAAACTCAGTCCTATGCAATAGAAGTAGTACCATGTGTATCAGTGGTTCTCAACCGGTGGGGAATTCCCCCCCCCCCCACTGGGGGAGGGGGGAGGTTTCCAAGAGAGAAAGTTAAGATTATTTCAATATCGTGTTAATACAAGAACAGATTACTTGATATTGTTTTCCCCTCCATATTGTACGGTTCCGTACTTCTTGCCCTTCTAAAATTCATTTTATAACGTAAGTAGACTCGCAAATCACGTTTTATGTAGACGTCTAGACTTGTTCTAGTATGTGTTATTAAATTTATCTTCCAGGTGTACGTATACTGTATAGGGGTGGGGGGTGGGTGGAAATTTATAGGGAGAAAATACGAAACGGGGAATGACGTTCTGAAAATATGGTGAAGGAGTGCATGGGCCAAAATTGGTTTAGAACCACTGATGTATATGGACTACGCTTCATTTCAAAGCGATCGAACACAAAAACAACAACCCCCCCCCCCCCCCCCACACCCCACCCCACCCCGCCTCTCCACCAAGAAAGAACGCCCATCCCAGCATAGGATTAATAGCCCGGTGACTGAATCGGCGATATTTGGAATATTAATCTTGAAGGCATTCTCTACATTTTCCTCTCATAGTCCATGCCATGTGACATTGGCGATCATGACGGAACACAACCTTTTATCTCGTGTACTGCCAATCAATATCAAATGTTCTTTCAGGCCATGGCGTCAAACTGTCCAGGATCTTCTCCCACCGTCTCCCTCTGCCTTCCCAGCCTTCCCTTCTCCTGACATACCTAAAGAGTGTGGACTGCCTTCCTTTGATGCGAGTAACCAGATCTACTTGTGAGTTGACATCTTTCAAGATATCATAGTGCTCTTGTTATTCGTGCACGTTGTTCTCATCATACTTATGTCAGATCACATCGCATCTTGCCCAATAGTCTGCTAAATGTGCATTATTCGCTCTGTACATCGGAATTGGCTCAATATAGCTCGCTCTATTATGAGTAAAGAAAAAAATAAATCAAACGTGTCAATCGTCCTCATTATCTAAACTGCATGCACACTGACGTCTGGAAGATGTGGCACGGAGATCAGAACAAGAGTCACACAAAAATACTTTTAAAGAAACGATCACAGTATAGAAAATGTGAATCATCACAAAAAGACACCCAACAAATCTGCTAACTTAAATAAATGCGTGTGGCCTGGTCTGAATGGAAGCAAATGCTGGAAAAGGGGTATTTAACATGGAGAAGAAATTAGAAACAGTCGGTCATTTTTGTCATTACCTCATACCTAGTTTAACCTCATAAGCGAAGATATAATTAGGGCCCATCCGAGCCTCATATTAATAATCCTCTGACAAAATCAGCCACATTTCGGAAATTAATGTGAATGGAATTGATGTCCACAGAAGTTAATGGCTCTGGAAGCAGCGGGGCTGAGGATTTTACAAGGTGTTTGAGAATATCACGGGCAGAGAAGGAAACACGCGATCGGGCACTGAAAGCTGCAGATGTTTCGTCAACAGGGATGAAAGCTGTAGGACAGCATGCTTGGTATTTATGGGAAATATCACCAGAAGATGCATATAAAGACACGGTGACAAAATAGATGACGACAGAAAGTGATGAAGATAGAGAGATATGATTGTGGAAAACGTAAATTGTTGAAGAACTAACACTAGTGTAAGCAACATCATATTCATTAGCATATCTGACACTACAGAAGACTGGAGAGATATGGTTGCCGATATATGCTTTATAGTGGTCACCTGATGGGGAAACAAAAGCAGGAGCAGCAGCAGTAGCAGAAGAAGAAGAAGAAGAAGAAGAAGAAGAAGAAGAAGAAGAAGAAGAAGAAGAAGAAGAAGAAGAAGAAGAAGAAGAAGAAGAAGAAGAAGAAGAAGAAGAAGAAGAAGTAGAAGATCTTCTTACCCTAATTGTCTCGACTGATCAGCAACCAACACTTGGCAAGTGATTAACCTTATCACTTGAACGGGCTCCAGTTTCCGGACAGTAACCACTTCCTTGTGCAATAGGTCACACAGCATGGCACTTGGTGATCACGATTCCCCAAAGAGGATTTAAATCAATACAAGCTATTGCACGCATCCTGTTTAACTTCCTCCAAATGAGATCAAGAGCACACACAATGTGATATTTAACCCAAATGCCAACATTTCTTCGCTTCCGATCAAAACGATTTCCACTGAACAGTTTTATGCACCCGGTGGTTATTGCGTCGACACTGAAAGTCTAAATATAAGCATGCATTTGTAATGGTGGAGTCCCGGTCTAAATATATGTATAGTTTTTAACTGATGCAGATCCACTGTGTCTGCATGTTTGATTATATGTTTCTTGTTATGTTTTGAGGCACGATGTACATATGCACTGTGGCAATACCACGTTAATAAATATGTGTATACGTTTGTTGTCATTGTTTCTACATCAATGTCAATGGTGACTGTAGCAGTATTTATTACTTTTTATTCAAAACAAGACAAATTGTCGATATTCAGAGAGACAATGCCAGTTTAAATACTCGTATATATTTTTTGTTACTTGTTCAGACACAATGGCAATGTTGCCTGTGAGAAAACCAGTATAAATACTCGTATATATTTGTTATTTGTTCAGATACGATGTCAACGTTGACCGTGAAAATACCCGTGTAAATACTCGTATATGTATATTGTTCAGACCATTGTCAATGTTGACTGCCACAATGCCAGTTTAGTTGCTTGCTTGTTTGCGTTCACTGGATGTGAACTCCAGCATGAATTCCTGTATGTCGAATGGTGACAACCTGTTGTCCAACATCAGTATGATGTCACATCGGACTGAGGTTGCGTGAGTATCCGTTGTCCCATGTCTGGTTATTGGTGTGCAGACTTGTGGTTCCTCGCCGTGCAGGCAGATACTCTCCGACTTCAGAGGAATCAGCGATCCTACTGACGTTAGCCAGGACCCCGAAGGGACCTATTGCCCAGGACGCGCGACTAGGACGTGCCAGTAGGTCTTGGCCAGTATAGAACCTGGCCCTGGTGCTTTGGAAACACATCTGCGTCCCACAATGCCAGTTTAAATGCTCGTGTATATTTGTTCAGACACGATGTCAATGACAGGTGATAGTAGCACCAGCCTGATTATATAAAATTAACATATAACCTGTAAGTCGACGAGAAACAGTATCGCAGTGGCTAGATATTCGTCTGCTGGTCTGCTTAGCCTGGGCTCACAGGTGTAAATGGATATCTGGATGTGTCCTGGGAAGTAAAGTCGACCGACCTTATACCGACCACATCACCCATTTAATGATGTTAGTCTATACAAAATATGGGTCAGGGCCCATATACCCACTGACCCTTATACGTGCAAAATGGGCATTTACTTGCCTACTTCTAACTGACGTCTCCACCGCCATGTGATGGGCCCAGAACTGAGCCGCGCCCAAAGTGGGGAGAGTGACACTCAAAGCGGGAAAGTCACTTCTGCTTCAACAATTGTCATATTGCAACCGGACATGGCGAAACAGTGAATATCGCAGCTTCACTGTACGCGGACACAACACAAGGAACTGACTTTTCGGGTCAAATTAGGAATAAAGAAGAGAACAGTGTATATAGAAGTCAGCAAGGTCGAATGGATAAGATCGTATTCTCTGAAACTTCCGGTGTGCTGATGCCGAGCTAGCGAGTTCAACCCTCAATCAGTTGGGTTAAAATGCTAACTTCTCGTCCTTGACTTGGAGATATAAATTAATAGTACCTCAGAAGTCGGAGTGGTTTCCCCTGATGGCGAGGGACAATGGTAATAGGGAAAGCTAATCCACAAGCAGAAATCAGTCCAGTGCACTAGAAGTAGTTGTACCTGTGTGGAGTACGCCAGAGTTCAAAGGGCGCGAATAAGAAAGACATTATGTGTATGTATTTAAATATGGCAGTTCCGGCTTCATTAAGCTATACGTTTAGGCTTGCCACAGCCAAGCACAAAATGTGTATACGAATAAATAAATCCCATCTCATCGATATATATTATCACCGAAGCATATATGTCTTTGGAAACAAACAAAACAATTCTAAATTTAAAAAAATAAAATAAACAACAATACCAATGTAATTTCCCTTTTCGAATATTCGAATAGTATCCTTGTTTTTACAACGGTTGAAATGTAAAGGGAACGACTTCAATGCACCAGGCTTTATTCCATATGGCTGGCTCGGTCTCTTCCGCCGAGTCACCCGTAGCAAGCGTCGCACAGAGCACGAGCTCCGTCGCTCAGACGACGGCGCACCCGTAAACTGAATGACAGAATTCGGAAACAAACACAGGACTTTCGTCAGGCGAGGCAGGCGGCTTGGCCACTTGGTTACAGAGAATCTCATCGTGACGTGTTTGTACACATCCAGGGATTACTTGGACTTAATGTTGGATTGTTATGGTGAAGTTATTCGTCCCAGAGGAAAATTCAACATATTCTCACAGGTCCATAACTGCAACACAGATTGCAAATTACGTTTGTGTAGTATTTTGACATATTCACCTACCTAAGAATCTGCCTACCTATCTGCCTCTCTACTTACCTGCCAAGTTTCATAACCCTCCTTCCCTCCCTCCATCGATTGATCGGTTGGTCTGTCCGCCATTACTCTTTCGGTCTGTATGTATCAGATTGTCTGAATGTCTGTCTACCTGTTAGCCTACTGTCTGTCTGTATCTATATGTTTGTCTGCGCCTTTCTGCCTCTCTGTTTGTTATCTGTGTGCCAGTGTCTGTCTATTTATCTATCTGTCTGTCTGCCTACCTACATTCGTGTCTGTTATGTGTGCTATGTTCGCCCTTTTAGGTGGTGTTACTCTTTCATTTTTACTACTTATCAAATATATAGTTGCGTCTAATTTTCGATCTGTCTGTTTAGAAATCAGGGATACTTCTATCTGTCACCTATACTTTATCTTTCATCAATGCACCTGCCTGCCATCTATGCATCTCTATCTGTTTTTCACCTGTACATCTGTCTGTCTGTCTGTCTGTCTGCCTGTCTGTCTGTCTGTCTGTCTGTCTGTCTGTCTGTCTGTCTGTCTGTCTGTCTGTCTGTCTGTCTGTCTGTCAGCTTAGTAATAGTGACTACAACGCAATTTAACAAAAATACAAATTCCAATAAAATATACCCAATTCTAAAACAAACCACAACTAATGCACTAGTCAATACTCCTGTGTGATAAATAATGCAATGTGTGTTGACGTTAGTCGGATGCTTTACAATACAGATAACAACCTTGGTGATGTAAATGGAAGAATTCATTTACAACTGTAAATATACGCAGTCAAACATCCCTCGTGTGACGGGAGATAACTTGGCTGGCTCGACGGACCAGCTTTGGTGGTTTGACTACAAGTATGATGTATGATACTGCCATATGCTGAATTTCATATTCCTATTTTCATAATAATTGTATTCATAGTTACTAATAACGTCTGTAGGATCCGGCCTGACAGAGGCTGGAGTAGGGATTTACTATGTGAAGGTGTTAAGCGCACAGGTCTCTTTATTGTTACCACATCTAGTACTTATATTACAATACATGAGCCGCAGCAGCGCAGCGGCTAGCACGCTTGCCTGTTGGTCTGGTGGTCATGTGTTTAAATCCAACTCGATGCGTGCAATTATTTTTTAAATAAACCTGGGATCCCAGGTCGGTATAGGGAAAAAATGAATATCAGGAAATGTTCGTAAATTTAAAGGAGTGTTCTTGACGATGTTTTGTATTGTATTTAATCGTTGCGTCGACGTTTCTGGCTCAAGAATAGTGAACACAATTTCACAACCAGTACGGTCGTGTGTTCGAATTGGCTATAGGTGCGATTTTCATCAACTGACCTGGGTTTCCAGGTCGATCCATAATGGCGATTATTCCACAATCTGGGATGATTTTTCGCATTCAGTCTCTAAGCGACTTTGCTCACTCCAAAAACGGGCTGTGGTTTTAATTTAAAATGAACTTGAAAGTGACAACTGTGTTTTTAATTTAAAATAAACTTGAAACTGACAAGTCTAACCTATGTAAACGACTTCAAATACTACCTCTCTGCAGATGCGAAAAACTAATTGATTCAATCCTATATCAAAGTGTTCCAAGTTAGTTTTGGCTATCGTTTAAACACATTACATGTCCCAAAGCTTAGGATATACCTGTACAGCACAAGCTTAGCTGCATCTGCAGATCTGCTGTAGAACAATCTTCCTTAACAAATCTATGACCCACCAAAGTCTATAAACACAATCGCCGGCTATTTGAACATGATGTTAGTAGACTACATGCCCACTCAATAAAAATAAAAATAATAATTTCTTCTTCTTCTGCTGCGTTCATCCGGAGTGTTTTTTTTTTTTCCAGATGTAATTGCGGTGTATTGTTATGCACCCTTGGGCCTAGACCCTTAGTCCAAAACATCCGACTTTTGCGTCTGTTTTTGACCAGGTTAGCATTTCTATGAAATAATAATTTTAAATAAGATCTTAATATGCCGGCTCCATGGCCGAGGGGTTAGCAGCTTTCTCCGCTAACCCCGAATACTCTCGTCACGTGACGCGACGAGAATTAGCAGTGGTTCGAATCGCAAAAGTGACTTATGAGAGTATGGAGCCGGTCGCTCAGAAAGTCGTGGCGTGCTGATGAGCGTAATCTAGCCTAGGAATCAACATACAGCTGAAAGATGCTGGTGTTGACCGCAATATCCTGAAACAGGATGGAAAAGCGGGGGGGGGGGGGGGGGGGGGGGGGGGGGGGGGGAAAAGATCTTAATAAAATAAAAAAAAACACACCCGATATACATAGAGCTAAATAAGAACATTCGTAAACAAAATTTGCACTGAAAAGGAAGCCTGTAAATTGAATGGCGTGACAGGATCAGAAAAGGTTGCGAGGAAGGGAACAAATAATAACCGCTTCTGGAGATAGGGCAATGCTCATGGGAAGTGAATTGAGCATACAATGGGAAATGGGAGCTAGAGAGGCACGGAGTTGTGGCACACGTTTGGGCAGGGCATCGGGGACGTTTTTTTGTTAGTGCGTGAGTGTGCGTGATATTGATAGTGTGTGTGTGTGTGTTTGTGTGTGTGTGTTTTTAAGTAGCGTGCACACATTTGCATGTTTTTTGCTAGAGTGTCAGTGTGCGGGATAGGGATGTGTGTAAGCGTGTGTGTTGTTTGTCTTTTTGGGTAGCGTGCATGCGTTTGTATTTGTTTGATATTATGTGAATGCCCGTGATAGAGATAGTGTGTGTGCGTGTGTGTGAAAAAAAAAAAAAAGAGAGAGAGAGAGAGAGAGAGAGAGAGAGAGAGAGAGAGAGAGAGAGAGAGAGAGAGAGAGAGAGAGAGAGAGAGAGAGAGAGGAGAGAGAGAATGTTTGTGTATGTTATTTTTGTTTTTAAGTAGCATGCATGCTTTTGTGTTCGTATACTAGTGTGTGAGTGTTCGTGGTGGAGATTATGAATGTGTGAGTGAGTGAGTAAGTGAGTGAGTGAGTGAGTGAGTGAGTGAGTGAGTGAGTGAGTGAGTGAGTGAAAGGGTGCCTGTGCGCGGAAGTGTGTTCTTTTTATTTCAGTGTGCATAATATCTTACATATAAATCGGAAATTTTACACTTAAATGTTAAAGAAAAGTTCTTAGAAATCCATGGACCAAGAAACAGAAGAATACCGACATTCTACACGATTTTAATATCGAAGCAAACTGTTCATAAACAGCACAATGTCTCTGAAACTGAAACACTATGGCCATACTAACCGTCACTGTGGTGTGGAGAAAACACTGCTGGGAGGCATGTTTCCTGGAAGCAGAGGATGGGCGTGGTCTTCCTACTACATAATCGACAACATTGAAGTGGCAATCAACCCCACCATTGTTTGGCTGTGTGATTTACTAGGCAAGTGTACGTTCAGTAGGTTTCCATTGCTTTCTGATAGACCGATGCTAATAACATTGTTAAAATATATACCTGGCGGTCTGCTTCCAAATCGCCTGCAGCTGATTTCGAACGCGGTTTGCGGGTCTGCGAATCGCGCTTGTTACCCCTTCGCCACAGACGCCGCGATCAACGAAGTAGCAC
The DNA here is from genome assembly GCA_014155875.1 of Cepaea nemoralis. Classification (NCBI taxonomy): domain Eukaryota; kingdom Metazoa; phylum Mollusca; class Gastropoda; order Stylommatophora; family Helicidae; genus Cepaea; species Cepaea nemoralis. The sequence goes on from JACEFZ010016344.1 coordinate 11,062, forward strand.
GTGTGAAAGTATCAGAGAAAGGGTAATGCACGTAACAACAACTACATGAAGGTAAAGTAACAATAAACACGAAGAATAAAGTATTTAGTATCACAACTGTTTCATTCTCCATCATAGTACTTCTTTATTTTCGAATATATAAGTGTATATTGTCATAAAATTTAATGTTTTAGTGCAGTATTTATTTGTACGAAACCATATTGTCATTGCAATACTTCAATTGTAACTTACCTGGATTGTAAAATACCTGGATGGCTTGGCCACATGGCATGGACGAGACAGGAACACTGAGCTGATCCACGACACTGGTGATCGAGTGAAATGGCGAGTCATGACCGCCCACGCTTTCCGGCATGGCACATGATTGATTGATTGATTGATATTGTCATTGTTTTCATCTCGGGTTTAGTTTTTTTTAAATGTTTATTTACATTTTCAATATAATTTTCTGTTTTATTCTTTTGTCCTTCACTGTTCTATCCCTTAGGCGTCACAGGCTTGTTTGATGATTGGTTTGCGAACTAAGGCTCGCACGGTCAGTTGGTGTGCTGAGATGTGGGTTTTGAAAGTGTTGATGACTCCGTCGATTCATCTTTACTTGTGGTGCGTTTTTATTACCCTGTGAGTTGATATCGTGCTATTGTTTTCGATGTTTGTTAGCTAATTTCACATTTCTAAGTTCTTGAATAATGTCTAGAGCAAGCATATGTGTGTACACTTAAATCCTCTACCGGTTCTGCTGGACCTGTCGTAGTTTCATCCTTAAATGAAAATAATAAATACACTACTTCACATTACACTACTAATAATATACTATAATATAATATAGTATAATATAATATAATATAATATGATATAATATAATATAATATAATATAATATAATATAATATAATATAATATATTATAATATAATATAATATAATATAATATAATATAATATAATATAATATAATATAATATAAAATAACAAGTCCCGAAGCAGGAATCTGCCATGGGTCTATCATGTGGTAAGATTTTGTAATTTTGTAAGCTTAAAATACACGGAAGACCAGGTGGCCAGTCTTTTCCTCTCTTAGCGGACGGCGAGCGTGAGCGTCGAACACTCGTCCCATCGCACCCATGACTAGTGTTGACATTTGAGTGCTTTTCGCACTAAATTTAGTGCTTTTTCAAGACATTTGGTGCGAAATTTTTGCTTTTAGCGCGGCCGCGTAAAGTTAGTGCTTCATAAAATTTTTTTGGTGCTTTTTTGTGGTGAGTAAAAATTACTTTAAAAATCATTGTGGGAACACTAAAAAGCCGAATTTGAACTGAAGCGAGGGAGTAAAACAGTCTTAGTACGTTACCGCGCAATATTCAACTAATTTAACTCCCTGTAATACGATTTAGCTTAAAGCGAACGCCATCTTGCAGACAAGTCCAAACGTCAAAACATTAGCTTGTAATCGAGTTCATAATTTTGTGGTGTCTACATTATCCTTTCATTTCAGCTTATTTGTGTTTCACCATGAGCAAGAAATATTGTCAACATTTCAGAGAACAGTGGCTCAGTGACACGAGATTTCAAAAATGGTTGTTAAAAGTAGAAGGGGATAATACTAAGTGTTTTTGCAAATATTGCAAATGTTCAATTGCAGCCAGGTTAAATTATATTGAGAGGCACAAGAATACAACGAAACATCAGCAAGCCGAACAACCATTCAGTACACAAAGGCAAACAACAATTGCATTTGACAAACTGAAAGATGATGTCAAAGAAACAGAAGGACGCATGCCTTTGTTCATAGCTGGCCATTGTTCGCTTCGCGTTGTTGACTATTTAAGTGAACTATGCAAGGTACACTTTGGTGACAGACAAGGTTGCAAGAACTTTAAGCTTAGGAGAACTAAGTGCAGAGCAGTTATTTCAAATGTACTTGCACCATATTTCACAACAGACTGATATTGGCAAAAGTAAATACAGCTTATTGATTGATGAGAGCAATGGTATTTATGAAACTAAGCTACATGGAGTAGCTATTAGGTACTATTCAGAGACAAGAAAGCAGTTTGTGGTTACTTACTTAGATTTAGTTGAACTGAGTGACTGCAACGCACAGGCAATATGCAATGCGTTAAAAGATTGTTTAAACAAGAATGGACTTGAGTTGCAAAGACTAGTTGCACTCGACACTGACAATGCGTCTGTCATGACAGGTGTAAACAATGGAGTATATACAAAATTAAAATCCGAAGTTCCTCATCTGGTACTAATTAGGTGTGTATGTCATTCCCTTCAGTTGGCAGTGTCACAGGCTGCAGCTGCTTGTCTGCCCATGAACATAGAGTTCATGATTAGAGAAACATATAACTGGTTTTCTCACTAAAGTCTTCGTCAAGCAAAGTACAGGGAGCTTTTTGCTTCAATAAATGATGGACAACATCCGCTGAAGATTGTTCAATTAAGCCAGACACGATGGATGTCCATTCAATCTGCCATTGTCAGAATATTGCAGCAGTGGGTCGAGCTCAGAACTCATTTTGATGTAGCAAGACTCAACGAGTGCTGTTATACAGCAGAACTTCTACATTCTATGTTTAGCGACATGAAAAACTATGTGTATCTCATATTTCTCAAGCATATTCTCGGAGAAGTTCAAAGTGTGAATACGAAATTCGAAGCAGATATACAGAATCCAACAAAACTACTCAGCGATCTTGTCTAGCTCATTGATTCTATCAGTTCAAAGATTGCTATTCCTGGGGGAAAAATAACAGAAAGTGATGCTATTCAAGATTATTTAGATCCTAATCCCAATCTAGGTTATGAGTTTGAGAAAGAAATAGCAGACTACAAGTTTCCTGATGAGAAAGAAATTCGTGGAAGGTGCATCCAGTTTTTAATAGAGCTATTGACACAGCTGCGTTTACGTACACCCGATAACGTTCGAATGTTGCAGTCCATGTCATGTCTTAGTGGAAGTTAGTTAGTTAGTTAGTCGCAGTTCCAACTTCACAGCAACGGGTCGTCCCCATTATGCTCCGTTCTTGTACCAGTGAATATCACACAAAACACTCCCCACTGCCCAATGTGAAAAGTGGAAAAGACAGGAGTCTCGGCAAACAACAGCCTGCACAGATACACTGTGTATAATGCCGCCACGAGAATGTCAACACACCAGTCCCCCACGAAACACCCTGTTCATCTCTGATGGAATCGGCTGTCATTTTTCTTTCTGAATGTTTCCTAGATGTTCACCCACACAGTCCACGAAAATACAGTTCATCGCTGATGGCAGTGGCAGTCAACCAGAAGCCCAGCAGCCACGCATTTCTGCATAAGGCAAATTCGGGTCAACTCTGGGACATAGCAACCTGCCATCACTCCGAACATGCAGTCACGTTCCAAAATACCACAGGCAGATTCAAAAGCATTTCACACGAAACTCACAGCTCACAGTGTCGCGCCACGCCCTCACTCAGTAGCAGGGCGACGGAACCATCAAGCCTCCTTAGTCGCCTCTTACGACATGCGTGGTAGGCTGCAGTGTTGCTATTCTTTGCTTCCCTTATGGGCACCGGCAACACACGGACACGTCTTAGTGGAAGTGAATGTCTAAAGCCAATGAAGCCCTGTATATTGGACCTTGCTAAAATGTTTGTAGAAGATGCAGCTACTCTCACCCGCATCGATTTCCAGTGGAGAAAACTTCATCATATGCAGTGGACACAGACCTCTGACATACTTGGACTGTGGACAGAAATAGCCTCATACAGGGATGCCACCGGTGAAAATCCTTCCCAAGATCTTACAGATTTAGCTTTAACTGTGCTCATTTAACCTCATTCTAATGCGGACGTGGAGTGTATTTTCAGTCAGATGGGAGTTATAAAATCAAAATTGCGGAACAAACTGAGCATCAAGAGTTTGACAGCTGTTTTGACTGTTAGATATGGAATGAAAAGATATGGCAAATGCTGTCATGATTATAAACTACCTAAGGATATTCTGCGAAAAATTGGATCACATCAGGCATATACATGTTTCTTTCAATCCACCTCCTCATCCTCATCATCGCAGGAGCAAACACAGCAGGAAATAGCTACAGAAACTGAAGAGGAGTTGTTTGACTGGGATTTGGCAGATCTGGAATAAACTTCATTCTAATATTCAGTGATAATAATAAATTATACTGTGCTACCTTGTTACATTTGTAATAAAAACATGTTGTGCTTTTATTTTTTGATGCTTCCTAAAAATATTTTGTGCTTTTTTGGGTCGATTTTGGTGCTTTTTCATCAAAGGGAGATGGCAACACTGCCCATGACATCAGCATAAGCTCCTAACGATTACGTTAACACGTTCGCTTCTATATAAAACTTGTGTATATGTGTATTTCGTTTACATTTAGATAAACATTTTTAAATGGTTATTCGTGTTTTTATGATTCTCATGCGCTTTACGTTTCTATCTCCTCATTTCAATGTCTATGTCCGCATGTAGAAGATATTTGTATACAGTGTTCGTAATGAGCTACAATGGGGCGGCGGTAAGACCGAACGAACGAAAGAATAAACCTATGAACGAACAAAAAGACGACCGAATGAAAGAAACGTTATTTTCAAAAGTTTAAGTATTGGACACTCAGGCAAGTCTTATCTCTCTCCTTTTATACGTTATTTCATTCATGCGTCACTTAGTAGATTAATCTTACATAACATCAACAATAATATATAAATTGCAAACGAACAAACTTTATTTTCAAAGGTTTAAGTATAGTGCACGAGGACATGTCTAGCATGTTGTCCTTCTGACCTTTCTTCTTTCACACATTCTTTCATTTATATATCTCTTATTAGTTCATCGTATAGAGCAACAACAACAACGTTGTAAACAAGCGAACTTTATTTTCACTTTAAGAATAGTGCAGGCAAACCCGTGTAGCCATTATCCTTCTCATGTGTAGCCTTCCACACATTATCTTATTAATGCATCTCTTTAATAGTTACATTTACAGAGCTATAAAAACAATAATGTATGTGTTATACAAACAATAACATCATCATGTGCCTTGTCAGCTGGCGTACGCATTCGTGTCTATCCACACATCTCGGTCCATGGTGCTCTGCACCAACTCCTGTGATGATATTCCTTCATGCCACCGTCTCAGTCCACCCAGCATCATTTCTCTTGGTCTGCATCTGCCTCTTGTTCCACTGATCTTTCAAGTTGCCACGATATTTTCCAATTCCCCTCTTCTCATCAAAAGACCAAAGATTGCTGGTTGTCACTTTCGTACAGTTGCTTATGTTTTACGTTCAATAGCCTCTTCCATGCAATCATTGTTAATTACTCTGGCAGTCCAAGGTATTCTCAACATTCGCTTGGGAAATGCTTAACTCCTTAAGAGGTAGTTAGAGACCATAAAGTAACCTCATTGGCCATTTAATAATGACTACATTGACCTTTAAATACCTGAATCATTCATCATCATCATCATCAAGTGCCGTGCCGGCTGGCGTAGGCGTTCATGGCTCTCCATAGATCTCGGTCTTTGGTTTTCTGGATCAACTCTGCTGCTGATATTCCTCCATGCCACCGTCTCAATCCATCCAGCATCACTTCTCTTGGTCTACCTCTGCCTCTCTTCCCCTCGATCTTTCCAGTTGTTACGATGTTCTCTAATGCCTCTCTTCTCATCACATGACCGAGGAAAGCTGTTTGTCTCTGTCTTATTGTTGTATATAATGTTCTAGTTTCGTTAGCCTGTTTCAGGCAGTCGTCGTTAGTTACTCTGGCAGTCCAAGGAATTCGCAACATTCGTCTCAGGAACCACATCTCTGTTGCTTCTAATTTCTTCTTAATTTGTTCATTTACATTCCAAGATTCACTGCCATACAGCAAAACTGGTTCTACATAGCATTTCATCACTCTCTTTCTTACATTCAGTGATAGTGACTTATTGCATAAGATACTCTTCATTTTCTGAAATGCGGCTTTTGCCTGCCCTATTCTGCTCCTAATCTCTGTTGTACATCTTCCATCTGATGTTATAAATGCCCCTAGGTATCTAAAATTATCAACTTGGTTAAGGATTTTCCCTTCTATTTCTATGTCACATTTTGGTGTCACCATTTTCTTTGATATTACCATTGTTACTGTTTTCTTGATATTCAAGGAGAGTCCTTTCCTTGCACTCTCTGTTACTACAACGTCTAATAATTGTTGTAGGTCTGTTGAATTATCCGCCACCAATACTGTGTCATCTGCATAGCGTATATTATTTATATTATAACCTCCAACTAGTATTCCTGGCATCTCTTTGATCCCTCTCATTATTACTTCGCTATACAGGGAGAAAAGATCTGGTGACAAGACACACCCTTGTCGTACTCCTAGCTTTATCTGTTTGTAACTACCCTCTTTATTTCCCATTTTAATTGCTGCTACTTGGTTCCAGTAAATATTCTTTATTATTCTTAAATCTTTTCCATCAATGTTGATATCTTCCAACATTTTAATCAGTTCATCATGTTTTACTTTATCAAATGCCTTAGTATAATCTATGAAGCACAAATATATGTCTCTCTGTTTCTCTATTGACCTTTCTATTAGTGTCCGCAATGTATAAATTGCATTGTTTGTGCCCTTTCCTTCCACAAATCCATACTGTTCTTCACTAATTTCCATTTTTATTTCTTTTTGGTTCTTCTCATTATGATTCTGAGTAGAAGTTTAGTGATATGGTTTATAAGGTTAATTGTACGAAAATCTTCACATCAATTGCTCCTGGTCTTTTTGGTATAGCTATAAATACAGATTTCAGCATATCACTGGGTAAATATCCACTGCTGTAAATATCATTCAACATTTTGGTTAATATATCTACTCCAAATTCTCCCAATACTTCTAATTCTTCTATTGTGATTTCATCTGGCCCAGCTGTTTTTCCTTTCTTCATACGTTTCATAGCGTCAGCGACTTCTTCTTTCAGAATAGGTGGACCTTCTAAGTTACGATCTTCTGTTAATTCTTCCCTTTCTCCTTCATATAATTCTCTTATATACTCATTCCACCTCTTCATTATAGCATCTTCCTCTAATATTATCTTTCCTGTTTTTTGATTTCAAACACCCTGTATTTATTCTCATTTTTCTTCCTGTAAGCTCACTGATTTGTCTGTGCATATTTTTTGTATCTTTAATGGAATTTAATTCAATTTTTTTGCATTGCTCGTTTAACCAACTTTCTTTAGCCTTCCCACATTTATCTTTTATTTCTTTATTTATCTTAAGCGTATTCTTGTTTGTCATTTTTACTCTGTTTTCTTTTGTCCATCAGTTTTAAGATATCTTCATTCATCCATTTTTTCTTAGCTATTTTGCCTCTCTCCGGTAATACTTCTTTGCTAGTTTGATGAATGGAGTCCCTTAACATTTCCCATTGTTCATCTATACTCTGTATTTTAGTTATTGCATTGTACCTATTTTTCACAGTCACTCTGTATTGTTCTTGCATTTCTTTATCTATTTTCAGAACCTCTTTATTAAGTCGCATGTTCTTAACCATTTTTTCCCCTCTCTTTAATCTTACTTTTATTTGTCCACATAGTGGTACATGATCACTATTACAGTCAGCACCAGGCATTGTCTTTACATTCATTAAAGCATTTCTAACTCTTTTATTAATTAGTATGTAGTCAATTTGGTTGCGTATTTTCTTATCAGGGCTTATCCATGTGTACAGTCGTCTTTTATGGTGTTTAAACCATGTGTTTCCAATTATCATATCATTGATATTTGCCCATTCTATTAGCTTTTCCCCTCTTTCATTTCTTGTACCTAAACCATAATTCCCCACTACATCCTCCATTTTCCCCTTTCCTACTTTTGCATTAAAATCACCAAGTATTATCTTTATTTCTTGTGATCCAATTTGAGCCATCGCCATTTCTATTTCGTCGTGAAAGTGTTGTATTTCTTCATCACTACTGCTTGCTGTTGGTGCATATACTTGTATAATATTTATGTCTATTGGTTTGCCTTTGATTTTTACCATAATAACTCTATCTGAAGTACACCAGTATCCATTAATTGACTTGGCTGTTTTTTCGTCTACTATTATTCCTACACCTTTTTCATGTGTATCCCCTCCAGAATAAATTATTGTGTGATTGTCCTGAATCATTATCTACAAAAAACTGTAGCATAACTAGCCACTGCAGCGGACCCTGGTCAAAGGTCACCCATTTCACATACTATTATTTTGTTTTTAATTGCAAAGTATTTTGCAGTACGTTGCGACCGACCCCATATTGGATTTCTAGGCAGTTTGACGTTCAGTTGTTCTGTTCAGTTGCTTTCTGAGCTAGAAGTCAACATGTGAGTCCAACTGACCGATGGAGGGAATAAACCCCCTACCCTACCATCAGCACATTCATTAGAAGTGCTGAGATATAGGCGTGACATTGTATGCGTTCACTTAAAGCGTGACTGACTACGACTGAGGTCACCACCTACCTTCCTCGTTGTTATCCTAACAGCAATGTACAAATGATCCAGTATCTACCTTGATCCAGTTTTCACGGCATGGGGCATATTGGGTACACGGTACAGTTCCCATTTCTGTGTGAGCTGCGGTGACGTAGTGGCTAGATGTCCCGGCTGTCCCGCTGGCCATGGGTTGGAACCCGCATCGTGCGGGATGTTAGAATTGACCTGGGCTCCCAAGTTGACCAAACCTAGAATGGCTACCAGGAAATGCCTAGAGAAGTGAAGTTGTTGTGATATTGACCACAACAGCCAAGGAGGGATCGGTCAATAAAACGAATAAACATCTAGCACCAGGAAATGTCTAGGGAAGTGAAGCTGTCGTGATATTGACCACATCAGCCAAGGAGGGATTGGTCAATAAAACGAATAGAAATCTAGCACCAGGAAATGCCCAGAGAAGTGAAGCTGTCGTGATATTGACCACATCAGCCAAATAGGGATCGGTCAATAAAACGAATAGAAATCTAGCACCAGGAAATGCCTAGAGAAGTGAAGCTGTCGTGATATTGACCACATCAGCCAAGGAGGGATTGGTCAATAAAACGAATAAAAATCTAGCACCAGGAAATGCCTAGGGAAGTGAAACTGTCGTGATTTTGACCACATCAGCCAAATAGGGATTGGTCAATAAAAGGAATAGAAATCTAGCACCAGGAAATGCCTAGGGAAGTGAAGCTGTCGTGATATTGACCACAACAGCCAAATAGGGATTGGTCAATAAAAGGAATAGAAATCTAGCACCAGGAAATGCCTAGGGAAGTGAAGCTGTCGTGATATTGACCCCATCAGGCAATGAGGGATTGATCAATAAAAGGAATAGAAATCTAGCATCATAAGCCCAGTGTGTGAACAAGGGTACCTGAATTTTACGTTACTATTTCTTTAGTCAATTTGGTATTGTCTGAGTGATGGGCTCAATAGTACACCGGTCGCCTATACTTCCCTGAACTTTCCCTGAGCCCAGGTCAATAAAAAATATTGGCACCTCGAAATGGATTCGAACACATGAGCACTGGGTAGGCAGGCAAGCCACTGCGCTATTTCCGTCTAGCTGGGATAGTACAGTAGATGACCCCTCCACGCCTTGTGGGGTACTGAGCGTATGGTGCTAAACCCATATTTGTATAGATCAATCAACACTGGATGGGTGGTGTGGTCAATATCAGGTATTTACTTCCCAAAATATGTCCAGGTACCATTTTAGACTTGGTCGACCTGGGAGCCCAAGCAACGTTTCAGAAAAATCCCCTCCTCTGTTGTGATTTGAACACATGACCAACAAGACGGCATGGAAGCGTGCTAGCCATTGCGCGATAGCATCTCCCCTACACGTATGGTAGGAAATCATGTATATTTAAGACACAGAAGAAAAAAAACCAACAATCAAACAAACAAACAAGAACATTTAAGAGAAAACATCAAGCTGAAACGTTACCTGGTTTTGACAGACAGCTTCACGCAAACCTCGCATCTGTCCCTGGGCAATCGCTTCCATTTACAGCCTGGGACAGGGAAAGTGGGCCATTTACAGAGACTGATCCATCCGGAGGTCACGAGAAGGCTGTAATATTAGTGTCGTCTGAGATGTGAGCTCTCTGTCTCAGGGCTAACTTCTTGGGTCGAAAAAAAAAGTATAAACACATTGATTATATAAACGTTTGAGTGTACGATAATTTACGTGTATAAACATTTGAGTGTATAAACATTTGAGTGTATGATACTTTACATGTATAGACACTGAATGCCAGTCTCCTTGGCAAGGTCTTACGGTCGCGATTCGTAAGCCCGCTTACCCGCGTTCGAAATACAGAGGCGACAGATTTGGTAGCAGACCGCGATACGCTGGGTTTTAACGAGTTGGTATGGGAGCTGGTCGTTCAGAAATCTATGGAAACTACTGAACGTAAACTTGCCAAGACATCAACAACGGCAGTAAAATGCTGGTGATGACAACTGTCCTGTAAAAAGGATATGGAAAAAACAAAGACATGGAAAATATACGCATTTGAATGTATGATAATTTACGTGTTTAGACACCGGATGTATAAACATTTGTGTGTATAATAATTTACATGTATAAACATTTGAGAGTATAATATTTTACAAATATAAACTTTTGAGCTTGTGGAAGCCCGTATGTATAAACATTTGAGTGCATGATAATTTGAGTTATAAACATTTGACTGTACAAACATTTTAATGCATGATTATTTTCGTATATTAATATTGAAGTGTGAGGTAATTTATGTGTATTAACATTATAATGTACGATGATTTGTGAGTGTGTGCAAATTCAAGTGTACAAACAGAAGAGTTTATGACCGAAAACTTGTATGAGCATTTAAGTGAATGGCAGCTGCAATTTGATTACATGTACTTCTACAAAAAGGCTAATAGTATTAAGCCTATTTAAACCACGTAGGTCGGTATTATGTCTACAGAAACCACATAGACCGATATTATGTCTACAGAAACCACATAGACCGATATTATGTCTACAGAAACCACATAGACCGGTATTATGTCTACCGAAACCACATAGACCGATATTATGTCTACCGAAAACACAAAGACCGGTATTATGTCTACCAAAAGCACATAGACCGGTATTATGTCTACCAAAACCACACAGACCGGTATGATGTTTACAGACACCACACAGACCGGTATTATGTCTACCAAAACCACACAGACCGGTATTATGTCTACAGAAACCACATAGACCGGTATTATGTCTACCAAAACCACATAGACCGGTATTATGTCTACCGAAACCACATAGACCGGTATTATGTCTACAGAAACCACATAGACCGGTATTATGTCTACAGAAACCACATAGACCGGTATTATGTCTACAGAAACCACATAGACCGGTATTATGTCTACCGACACCACATAGACCGATATTATGTCTACAGAAACCATATAGACCGGTATTATGTCTACCAAAACCACATAGACCGGTATTATGTCTACCGAAACCACATAGACCGGTATTATGTCTACCGAAACCACATAGACCGGTATTATGTCTACCGAAACCACATAGACCGATATTATGTCTACAGAAACCACATAGACCGGTATTATGTCTACAGAAACCACATAGACCGATATTGTGTCTACCGAAACCACATAGACCGGTATAATGTCTACAGAAACCACATAGACCGGTATTATGTCTACAGAAACTACATAGATCGGTATTATGTCTACCGAAACCACATAGACCGGTATTATGTCTACCGAAACCACATAGACCGGTATTATGTCTACAGAAACCACATAGACCGGTATTATGTCTACCAAAACCACATAGACCGGTATTATGTCTACAGAAACCACATAGACAGGTATTATGTCTACCGAAACCATATAGACCGGTATTATGTCTACCGAAACCACATAGACCGATATTATGTCTACAGAAACCACATAGACCGGTATTATGTCTACAGAAACCACATAGACCGATATGTCTACCAAAACCACATAGACCGGTATTATGTCTACCGAAACCACATAGACCGGTATTATGTCTACCGAAACCACATAGACCGATATTATGTCTACAGAAACCACATAGACCGGTATTATGTCTACCGAAACTACATAGACCGATATTATGTCTACAGAAACCACATAGACCGGTATTATGTCTACCGAAACCACATAGACCGGTATTATGTCTACAGAAACCACATAGACCGATATTATGTCTACCGAAACCACATAGACCGATATTATGTCTACAGAAACCACATAGACCGGTATTATGTCTACCAAAACCACATAGACCAGTATTATGTCTACCAAAACCACATAGACCGATATTATGTCTACAGAAACCACATAGACCGATATTATGTCTACCGAAACCACATAGACCGGTATTATGTCTACAGAAACCAAATAGACCGGTATAATGTCTACAGAAACCACATAGACATGTATTATGTCTACAGAAACCACATAAACCGGTATTATGTCTACCAAAACCACATAGACCGGTATTATGTCTACCGAAACCACATAGACCGGTATTATGTCTACCGAAACCACATAGACCGGTATTATGTCTACCGAAACCACATAGACAGATATTATGTCTACAGAAACCACATAGACCGGTATTATGTCTACAGAAACCACATAGACCGATATTATGTCTACAGAATTCACATAGACCGGTATTATGTCTACTAAAACCACACAGACCGGTATTATGTCTACCGATACCACATAGACCGGTATTTATGTCTACCAAAACCACATAGACCGGTATTATGTCTACCGAAACCACATAGACCGGTATTATGTCTACCGAAAGCACATAGACCGATATTATGTCTACAGAAACCACATAGACCGGTATTATGTCTACAGAAAACACATAGACCGATATTATGTCTACCGAAACCACATAGACCGGTATTATGTCTACCAAAACCACATAGACCGGTATTATGTCTACCAAAACCACATAGACCGGTATTATGTCTACCGAAACCACATAGACCGATATTATGTCTACAGAAACCACATAGACCGGTATTATGTCTACAGAAACCACATAGACCGATATTATGTCTACCAAAACAACATAGACCGGTATTATGTCTGCCGAAACCACATAGACCGTTATTATGTCTACCAAAACCACATAGACCGGCATTATGTCTACCGAAACCACATAGACGGATATTATGTCTACAGAAACCACGTAGACCGGTATTATGTCTACAGAAACCACATAGACCGATATTATGTCTACCAAAACCACATAGACCGGTATTATGTCTGCCGAAACCACATAGACCGTTATTATGTCTACCAAAACCACATAGACCGGTATTATGTCTACCGAAACCACATAGACCGATATTATGTCTACAGAAACCACGTAGACCGGTATTATGTCTACAGAAACCACATAGACCGATATTATGTCTACAGAAACCACATAGACCGGTATTATGTCTACAGAAACCATATAGACCGATATTATGTCTACAGAAACCACATAGACCGATATTGTGTCTACCGAAACCACATAGACCGGTATTATGTCTACAGAAACCACATAGACCGGTATTATGTCTACAGAAACCACATAGACCGGTATTATGTCTACCGAAACCACATAGACCGGTATTATGTCTACAGAAACCACATAGACCGGTATTTAGTCTACCGAAACAACATAGACCGGTATTAAGTCTACCGAAACAACATAGACCGGTATTAAGTCTACCGAAGCCACGTAGGCAGGAATTAAGTCTACCGAAAATCCTAACCTGCACAGATCGCAGTGACTGCAATAGCCAGGCGGTCTTAATTCCTCATGCTCAATACCCCCACCCCCGCCCTACACTGAAAGGTACTATAGACAGTAGATGGCAGGTAGTCAGAGACCACACATATCAGTTCTATAAGCTTACCCTTGACCTGGTCAATCTGCCCACGCTGGCCACAATGCAAACAAGTATTGTGAAATAGTCTTCGTTGCATTGCACCGGGTTTTATCCCATTGGCTCGGTCTCTCTCTCCCTGAACTTTCCCTGAGCCCAGGTCAATAAAAACTATTGGCACCTCGAAATGGATTCGAACACATGAGCACTGGGTAGGCAGGCAAGCCACTGCGCTATTTCCGTCTAGCTGGGATAGTACAGTAGATGACCCCTCCACGCCTTGTGGGGTACTGAGCGTATGGTGCTAAACCCATATTTGTATAGATCAATCAACACTGGATGGGTGGTGTGGTCAATATCAGGTATTTACTTCCCAAAATATGTCCAGGTACCATTTTAGACTTGGTCGACCTGGGAGCCCAAGCAACGTTTCAGAAAAATCCCCTCCTCTGTTGTGATTTGAACACATGACCAACAAGACGACATGGAAGCGTGCTAGCCATTGCGCGATAGCATCTCCCCTACACGTATGGTAGGAAATCATGTATATTTAAGACACAGAAAAAAAAAACCAACAATCAAACAAACAAACAAGAACATTTAAGAGAAAACATCAAGCTGAAACGTTACCTGGTTTTGACAGACAGCTTCACGCAAACCTCGCATCTGTCCCTGGGCAATCGCTTCCATTTACAGCCTGGGACAGGGAAAGTGGGCCATTTACAGAGACTGATCCATCCGGAGGTCACGAGAAGGCTGTAATATTAGTGTCGTCTGAGATGTGAGCTCTCTGTCTCAGGGCTAACTTCTTGGGTCGAAAAAAAAAGTATAAACACATTGATTATATAAACGTTTGAGTGTACGATAATTTACGTGTATAAACATTTGAGTGTATAAACATTTGAGTGTATGATACTTTACATGTATAGACACTGAATGCCAGTCTCCTTGGCAAGGTCTTACGGTCGCGATTCGTAAGCCCGCTTACCCGCGTTCGAAATACAGAGGCGACAGATTTGGTAGCAGACCGCGGTACGCTGGGTTTTAACGAGTTGGTAAGGGAGCTGGTCGTTCAGAAATGTATGGAAACTACTGAACGTAAACTTGCCAAGACATCAACAACGACAGTAAAATGCTGGTGATGACAACTGTCCTGTAAAAAGGATATGGAAAAAACAAAGACATGGAAAATATACGCATTTGAATGTATGATAATTTACGTGTTTAGACACCGGATGTATAAACATTTGTGTGTATAATAATTTACATGTATAAACATTTGAGAGTATAATATTTTACAAATATAAACTTTTGAGCTTGTGGAAGCCCGTATGTATAAACATTTGAGTGCATGATAATTTGAGTTATAAACATTTGACTGTACAAACATTTTAATGCATGATTATTTTCGTATATTAATATTGAAGTGTGAGGTAATTTATGTGTATTAACATTATAATGTACGATGATTTGTGAGTGTGTGCAAATTCAAGTGTACAAACAGAAGAGTTTATGACCGAAAACTTGTATGAGCATTTAAGTGAATGGCAGCTGCAATTTGATTACATGTACTTCTACAAAAAGGCTAATAGTATTAAGCCTATTTAAACCACGTAGGTCGGTATTATGTCTACAGAAACCACATAGACCGATATTATGTCTACAGAAACCACATAGACCGATATTATGTCTACAGAAACCACATAGACCGGTATTATGTCTACCGAAACCACATAGACCGATATTATGTCTACCGAAACCACATAGACCGGTATTATGTCTACCAAAAGCACATAGACCGGTATTATGTCTACCAAAACCACACAGACCGGTATTAGGTCTACAGAAACCACATAGACCGGTATTATGTCTACCAAAACCACATAGACCGGTATTATGTCTACAGAAACCACATAGACCGGTATTATGTCTACAGAAACCACATAGACCGGTATTATGTCTACAGAAACCACATAGACCGGTATTATGTCTACCGAAACCACATAGACCCGGGATTATGTCTACCCACACCACATAGACCGATATTATGTCTACAGAAACCATATAGACCGGTATTATGTCTACCAAAACCACATAGCCGGTATTATGTCTACAGAAACCACATAGCCCCGGTATTATGTCTACAGAAACCACATAGACCGGTATTATGTCTACCGAAACCACATAGACCGGTATTATGTCTACCGAAACCACATAGACCGGTATTATGTCTACAGAAACCACATTGCCGGTATTATGTCTACCAAACCACATAGACCGGTATTATGTCTACCGAAACACATAGACCGGTTTTATGTCTACCAAAACACAATAGACCGGTATTATGTCTACCGAAACCACATAGACCGGTATTATGTCTACCGAAACCACATAGACCGGTATTATGTCTACCAAAACCACATAGACCGGTATTATGTCTACTAAAACCACACAGACCGGTATTATGTCTACCGATACCACATAGGCCGGTATTATGTCTACCAAAACCACATAGACCGGTATTATGTCTACCGAAACCACATAGACCGGTATTATGTCTACCAAAACCACATAGACCGGTATTATGTCTACCGAAACCACATAGACCGATATTATGTCTACAGAAACCACATAGACCGGTATTATGTCTACAGAAAACACATAGACCGATATTATGTCTACCGAAACCACATAGACCGGTATTATGTCTACCAAAACCACATAGACCGGTATTATGTCTACCAAAACCACATAGACCGGTATTATGTCTACCGAAACCACATAGACCGATATTATGTCTACAGAAACCACATAGACCGGTATTATGTCTACAGAAACCACATAGACCGATATTATGTCTACCAAAACCACATAGACCGGTATTATGTCTACCAAAACCACATAGACCGGTATTATGTCTACCAAAACCACATAGACCGGTATTATGTCTACCGAAACCACATAGACCGATATTATGTCTACAGAAACCACATAGACCGGTATTATGTCTACAGAAACCACATAAACCGATATTATGTCTACAGAAACCACATAGACCGGTATTATGTCTACAGAAACCACATAGACCGATATTATGTCTACAGAAACCACATAGACCGATATTATGACTACCGAAACCACATAGACCGATATTATGTCTACAGAAACCACACAGACCGGTATTATGTCTACCAAAACCACATAGACCGGTATTATGTCTACCAAAACCACACAGACCGGTATTATGTCTACCGAAACCACATAGACCGGTATTATGTCTACCAAAACCACATAGACCGGTATTATGTCTACCGAAACCACATAGACCGGTATTATGTCTACCGAAACCACATAGACCGGTATTATGTCTACCAAAACCACATAGACCGGTATTATGTCTACTAAAACCACACAGACCGGTATTATGTCTACCGATACCACATAGACCGGTATTATGTCTACCAAAACCACATAGACCGGTATTATGTCTACCGAAACCACATAGACCGGTATTATGTCTACCAAAACCACATAGACCGGTATTATGTCTACCGAAACCACATAGACCGATATTATGTCTACAGAAACCACATAGACCGGTATTATGTCTACAGAAAACACATAGACCGATATTATGTCTACCGAAACCACATAGACCGGTATTATGTCTACCAAAACCACATAAACCGGTATTATGTCTACCAAAACCACATAGACCGGTATTATGTCTACCGAAACCACATAGACCGATATTATGTCTACAGAAACCACATAGACCGGTATTATGTCTACAGAAACCACATAGACCGATATTATGTCTACCAAAACCACATAGACCGGTATTATGTCTGCCGAAACCACATAGACCGTTATTATGTCTACCAAAACCACATAGACCGGTATTATGTCTACCGAAACCACATAGACCGATATTATGTCTACAGAAACCACGTAGACCGGTATTATGTCTACAGAAACCACATATGTCTACCAAAACCACATAGACCGGTATTATGTCTACCGAAACCACATAGACCGATATTATGTCTACAGAAACCACGTAGACCGGTATTATGTCTACAGAAACCACATAGACCGATATTATGTCTACCAAAACCACATAGACCGGTATTATGTCTGTCGAAACCACATAGACCGTTATTATGTCTACCAAAACCACATAGACCGGTATTATGTCTACCGAAACCACATAGACCGATATTATGTCTACATAAACCACGTAGACCGGTATTATGTCTACAGAAACCACATAGACCGATATTATGTCTACAGAAACCACATAGACCGGTATTATGTCTACAGAAACCATATAGACCGATATTATGTCTACAGAAACCACATAGACCGATATTTTGTCTACCGAAACCACATAGACCGGTATTATGTCTACAGAAACCACATAGACCGGTATTATGTCTACAGAAACCACATAGACCGGTATTATGTCTACCGAAACCACATAGACCGGTATTATGTCTACCAAAACCACATAGACCGATATTATGTCTACAGAAACCACATAGACCGGTATTATGTCTACCAAAACCACATAGACCGGTATTATGTCTACCGAAACCACATAGACCGTTATTATGTCTACCGAAACCACATAGACCGATATTGTGTCTACCGAAACCACATAGACCGATATTATGTCTACCGAAACCACATAGACCGGTATTAAGTCTACCGAAACCACTTAGACCGGTATTTAGTCTACCGAAACAACATAGACCGGTATTAAGTCTACCGAAACAACATAGACCGGTATTAAGTCTACCGAAGCCACGTAGGCAGGAATTAAGTCTACCGAAAATCCTAACCTGCACAGATCGCAGTGACTGCAATAGCCAGGCGGTCTTAATTCCTCATGCTCAATACCCCCACCCCCGCCCTACACTGAAAGGTACTATAGACAGTAGATGGCAGGTAGTCAGAGACCACACATATCAGTTCTATAAGCTTACCCTTGACCTGGTCAATCTGCCCACGCTGGCCACAATGCAAACAAGTGTTGTGAAATAGTCTTCGTTGCATTGCACCGGGTTTTATCCCATTGGCTCGGTCTCTCTCTCTCTCTCTCTCTCTCTCTCTCTCTCTCTCTCTCTGAAGAACGACATGCCTCTGGCCGACAGCATCGCGCGGAGCACGACATACCTAACTCAATCCCCCATGGCCCATGAGTCTCCGGAACAATTGTACTCGTTGCCTGATCGACGCCGCTTAGGGAACGGAACCCACGGCCTTTAGAAAGTGAGGCAGATGATGTATCCAGTACGCCACTGGGCTTGGTGGGGGTGGGAGGGTGTTATGAGGTCAATACAGTTGACACTGATCTGTTACTTGTGTTTGTGTCATGCACGACCCTGGGAGATACATAAAGTAATTTCACATAACAACATGATTGCGACGAAACAGTGATGAAAAGAAAGAAAGAAAGAAAGAAAGAAAGAAAGAAAAGAAAGAAAGAAAGAAAGAAAGAAAGAAGAAAGAAAGAAAAGAAAGAAAGAAGAAAGAAATTCACAATAACCTACCTTACACTTCATCTTGTCTTATATAAGATTCAAAAACCAAAAAAAAGCAAATACTTATCACAAACTGAAAGCGAAGAAACAAACAAAATTAATTTAAACAAAACACGACGGAGAAGGAAGAAATAAAACCCAGGCAAACAAAAGAAAGAACAAACGAGTAGACTGGCCTGACTTCTCTATTATTTCCCCGTCCAGCTTGACAGGATCAATAGTAACCTTATTGCCTTGAAAGTTGAGTTTCTACTGATCAAGTTTGGCTTGATTGTTTCAGGTCCCGCATCAGACCCTGAAAATTTCGGAGCCATCGTTGATTACAGACCTCAGCACTCTTTTTTTGTCAGTGGCAATATTTAAACAGACTCCGATTATCTTTCATTACGCTTTCACATCTCACAATCAAAGCTTGCCGGCTCAGGATGGCCAGTGGTAGTGGAAACATCTAATCTCATTTGGCGATCTGAATTTTTAGTTTTTAGAGAATTGTCATTTGTACTGTTTCTACTGTTATGTAGGTAACGGCTGTTGGGAGAGTGTTGCAGACGTGAATAAAAGGAAATTCTCTAGGAAATACTGACGTTGAGATGTGAAGTGGAAGTCCCCCAACATATTCTTAAAATGTTGCAAGTTTTTTGCAGGAAGTTGCGACCAATACCAGGTTTATTTTCTAAGCAATTTATGTTTAGTAGTTTGCCATTGCTTTCTAAACGAGAAATTTTCAAAACTAGAAATTTTCAAAATGAGAAATTTTCAAACTGGACTTTTATCAGATTCGAATAGAAAGACAACGCGTAGTTATAATAAACTGAAAGCGAAAGCTCGCGTGTTTTAAACAAAACATAGCGGGAAAGAAGAAAGAAAGAAAGAAAGAAAGAAAGAAAGAAAGAGAAGAGAAAGAAAAGAAAGAAGAAAGAAAAGAAAGAAAGAAAGAAAGAAAGAAAAGAAAGAAAGAAAGAATCTTACACCAATGTAAGCGGACGT
The DNA here is from genome assembly GCA_014155875.1 of Cepaea nemoralis. Taxonomy (NCBI): domain Eukaryota; kingdom Metazoa; phylum Mollusca; class Gastropoda; order Stylommatophora; family Helicidae; genus Cepaea; species Cepaea nemoralis. The sequence goes on from JACEFZ010016344.1 coordinate 31,543, forward strand.
TTTCAGCTCACCTGGATAAGCAAATACTTCAACACACTTATGTAGCCGAAAATCTCAACGCACTTATGTAAGCGAACACTCCACCACACTTATGTAAGCGGTCATTTCAGCACATTCATGTAAGGGGAACATCCCAGCATACCTATGTAAGCGGAAATTCAATACACTTATACAAGCAACATTTCAACACACTCACGTACCCCAACATCCCAGCACACGTGTGTAAGCTGACAGTATTTCTTAAGGTAAAGGAAGGAAAACGGGGACGGGAGGAGGGGGTGGGGGTCCCACACGCGGCCTTCATACAATAATTGATTACGACGAAAGAAAAACAATTATCCTTTTGTGTAAATATTCACATGGACTTAATGAAACATACATGTTGTTTTTCTCGGGTTTTGGAATTACTTCACACTTGAAACTATTTACCGAAACATTCATTAGTGGAAATCCGTTAGTGTACATCTTCTGCAAACATGCTAGAAGATTCTGACACGCATTGAGTACATGGAGTAATTAGCGTCTCTGAACCATTTGGAAGCAGAAGAGAATATTGGGAAATGTGGATGGAGATGAGACTGATACTATAAGTAGACAGGACGTTAATAACAGATGATAGATATAATTGGAGGTAAGCGACAAGCGAACATTGAAATACTCAATGAATTAGCGAAAGAATGAAAGAAAGCAGAAAAAAAAAAAACATGAAAGAAATACCGACAGACAGACAGACATAAAGAAAGAAAGACAAACAGGCGAATAGGCAGGCAGGCAGGCAGGCAGGCAGGCAGGCAGGCGGGCAGGCAGGCAGGCAGGCGGGCAGGCAGGCAGGCAGGCAGGCAGGCAGGCAGGCAGGCAGGCAGGCAGGCAGGCAGGCAGGGCAGGCAGGCAGGCAGGCAGGGCAGGCAGGCAGGCAGGCAGGCAGGCAGGCAGGCAGGCAGGCAGGCAGGCGGGCAGG
>JACEFZ010016344.1:37500-50183 GCA_014155875.1 Cepaea nemoralis
TCATTGTCAATGTCAGTATCATTCGTTGCAGCAGTCTCCATCTGCTCATCATGAACATTAACTGCTATTTGTTGTTCAATACGTGACCAAGTTCGTTCTTTTGCATCTTTTGACAAACACTTCAGGTATTTGTAGCGTGGATCAAGTGCTGTTGCAATCTGTAGTATTTAAATACTTGTCATATTAGCTACACGTTCACTGAAGTCATTAATACATGCTGCCTTAAATTTAGCTATGTAGCCCAGATCATCATCGTGTACAGTCATATGCTTTGTCAACGATGATAGCAGTGGCAATACACAGCTACATGAAACATAATCTTGACCGTGGTCTGACAGAATAAGTCCAAAACTTTGACATATTTTGAAATCTTCTCCCAATCTGAATCTGACAGTTTTGGACCTTTGTATTGCTTCTTTTCATCTGACATGTAGACAGTTAATGCTTCTCTGACCTGTAGAAGACTCTGTAGCATAATAAACATACTGTTTCATCTTGTTGGTACATCTTGCTGCAGCTTACACAATGGTGACTCAGTACAATTTTGCAACTCGGTTGTGTTTGCAGCACTATGTTTAAAATGTCCGACAATTTTTCGACATCCGTTTCATTTGTATAAGTGATGGGAGAAAAGTTTTCGATTAATCGTTAAAAAAAATTAATTAATCGTTAAAAAAATTAACGATTAATCGATTAATTAATCGTTAACTTCCGCAGCCCTAATATAAAGATATTGTAATAAGGGAACAGTTAAAGATACTGTAATAAGGGAACATATAAAGAAACTGCAATAAGAGAACATATAATCATATTGTAATAAGGGAACATATAAAGATATTGTAATAAGGGAACAGATAAAGATATTGTAATAAGGGAACAGGTAAAAATATTATAATAAGGGAGCATGTAAAGATACTCTAATAAGGGAGCATATAAAGAAACTGCAATAAGAGAACATATAATCATATTGTAATAAGGGAACATATAAAGATATTGTAATAAGGGAACAGATAAAGATATTGTAATAAGGGAACAGGTAAAAATATTATAATAAGGGAGCATGTAAAGATACTCTAATAAGGGAACATATAAAAATACTGTAATATGGGAACATATAGAGATATTGTAATAACGGAACCGATAAAGATATTGTAATAAGGGAAAATATAAAGATATTGCAATAAAGGAGCATATAAAGATATTGTAATAAGGGAACATATAAAGATATTGTAATAAGGAAGCATATAAAGATATTGTAATAAGGGAACATATAAAGATATTGTAATCAGGGAATATACAGAGATATCGTAATAAGGGAACATATAGAAATGTTGTAATAAGGGAACATATAAAGGTATTGTGATAAGGGAACACACAGAGATATTGTAATAAGGGAACATATAAAGATACTGTAATAAGGGAACATATAAAGATATTGTAATGGGACGCAGAGGTGTTTCCAAGGCACCAGTGCCGGGTTATATACTGGCCAAGACCTATTGACGCGTCCTCGTCGAGCGTCCTGGGCAACAGGTCCCTTCCGGATCCTGGCTAAAGTCAGTAGGATCGCCGATTCCTCCGAAGTCGGAGAGTGTCTGCCTGTACGGCGAGGAACCACCAGTCTGCACACCAATAAGCCAGACATGGGACAACGGATACTCACGCAAACCTTAGATCCTGTATGACATCACACTGATGTTGGACAACAGGATGCCTTCATCCGACATACAGGACTTCGCGTTGGAGCTCAATCCAACGAACACAAGCAAGCAAGCAAGCAAGATATTGTAATAAGGAAACAGATAAATATATTGTAATAAGGGAACATTTAAAGATACTGTAATAAGGGAAGATATAGAGATATTGTAATAAGGGAACATATAGAGATATTGTAATAAGGGAGCATATAAGGATATTGTAATAAGGGAACATATAAAGATATTGTAAAAAGGAAACATATAAAGATATTGTAATAAGGGAAAATATAAAGATATTGTAATAAGGGAACATATAAAGATACTGTAATAAGGGAACATATAGAGATATTGTAATAAGGGAGCATATAAGGATATTGTAATAAGGGAACATATAAAGATATTGTAAAAAGGGAACATATAAAGATATTGTAATAAGGGAAAATATAAAGATATTGTAATAAGGGAACATATAAAGATACTGTAATAAGGGAACATATAGAATAATATAGAGAACATATAGAGAACATATATTGTGATAAGGAAACATATAAATATATTGTAATAATGGAACATATAAAGATATTGTAATAAGGGAACATATAAAGGTATTGTAATAAAGGAACATATAAAGATATTGTAATAAGGGAACATATAAATATATTGTAATAAGGGAACATATAGAGATAGTGTAATAAGGGAACATATAAAGATATTGTAATAAGGGAACATATAAATGTATTGTAATAAGGGAACATATAAAGATATTGTAATAAGGAAACATATAAGGATATTGTAATAAGGGAACATATAAAGATAGGTAATAAGGGAACGTATAAGGATATTGTAATCAGGGAACAGATACAGATATTGTAATAAGGGGACATATAATAAACATATTGTAATAAGGGAACATATAAAGATATTGTAATTAGGAAACATATAAAGATATTGTAATCAGGTAACATATAAAGATATTGTAATTAGGGAACATATAAAGATGGTGTAATCAGGGAACAGTTACAGATATTGTAATAAGAATACAAAAGTCAAGAGGAGCTCCCATAGCTCTGGGAATGTCGTGGAGGTCGAAGGAAGTTAAACTTTGGCATCACACTTTAGAATTGTTAACTCCAGTGTTAAATCTGTACCACTGTGTGCATCGAAAACTGGAGAACGACAATTACAAACAAATAGTAGTAAATTACATGCATGCATTAATGGGTGCCTGGGCAGAACAATGGGATTAAAGTGGTATGCGACAATCACCAGTGTGGGGCTTCATGGGGAGAACTGACAAATGCCAGTGAATCAAAACGTGAGGAAAAGACGCTAGCACGGGATACAACATCTAAATATCATAGGACCTTTTTTCTAAAAGCATGCCAACGGTTACAATGTTATCAAGCTATAGTGACATACTGAGATGTGCTGGTAAATGACTCCATTTTTCATTCTATAATGTCATATTGAGATATTCTGGTAAATGACTAGGTGTTTCATTCTATAATGACATCAGTGGCGTGCAAGGGGAGGGGGGGGGGGTGCGGCGGTGCGACGGCCCCGGGCTCCAGCCGGGAGGGGGCATCCAGTTAGGGAGAAGGGGCAGCACAGTGCAGTCTGAGGGGAGGAGGAATGAACAATTTAGGGGCATCCAATCAAGGGGTTGGCCCCGGGCATCAAAGAACCTCTGAATGCCACTGAATGACGTAGACAGATCTATTACCAGATACAGATCTGGTGTATCAGACGGCACTAGCTGGACGGTGCGGTCAGTATCCCGCCCACTCCAACCCTCACCTTTTCCAGAAAATAGTTTTAAAGTATCATCAAGGATCAAAGGATCAAAGGATCAAAAATCCAGTGTCGAGGGGAATTAGAGCCCAGGACACGGAACCGACCAGCTTTACTTTCAGTAGCCACTTTGAGGAAATGGGAAAAATAACGAAGATGACCAAATGGGTCAAAGTAACCGGGACACAAAGGGTAAAATTAATATAAATAATGGAGTGTGTTAATGTAATAAGCTCACGGGATATGGTGAGTTAAGAAAACAATCTTTTATTTGTTAGATTATGTTAGAAAAGCCGGCTCCGTGGCGAAGGTGCTACGGACTCAATTCTTAATCCCACATACTGCGTTGGAAACACAGCTGCGGGCGATTTGGCAGCACCCCGCCTTGCGTTGGGTTTTTATATAATGGTATGGGTGCCGTCGTTCAGAAAGCAATGGCAAAGTACTGAATGTAAATTTGCCAGGAGATCACAAACAGTTCAAATATGCTGGGGTTGACTGCGGGGTCCTGTAAACCATATGCAACTAACTTTTTCTATGTTAGAAATAACTGATTAACATGTTAGAGTTAATTTAATAAGTCATAACATGTGCTTCGTTCGGTGGTGGAAAATATGGGTACAGTGGCGTTTGGTCCATGTGTCTGTGTGTGATAGACGTTGTCGGGAGTTTGAACAGGGTTAAACAAGTAAGGGAGAAGGACAGATGGGTGAAAGATGGAAGAAACAAGGAAGGAGACGAGGGAAAGATAGAAGAAGAAGAGACATAGAGAATGAAGGAAAAGACAGAGAAAACCATTAATGGAGTGATAATAAAAAGAAAGAAACAACGTGGAAATTAGAAGGAAAAAAATGAACAAAAACAATGAAAGACATTAATAGCGGGAAAGGAAGAAAGAAAGAAAGAAAGGAAGAAAGAAAGAAAGAAAGAAAGAAAGAAAGAAAGAAAGTTAGTTAGTTAGTTAGTCGACAGATCATCCTCATTGCACATCGAACCATTCAGTCCATAAGTGCTCGGATCCCCTCCTCAGCAAATCCCGCAACGTGTAGCGGCTAACGACGCCAGTTCTGTGTTGGTTTATCAATCTTCTTTGGCTTCCTGCGTAGTGTTCTTGTTTGGCCACCCCTCTTTTAATTTGCTGCTCTCGCAGTCTGGCCATTGTTGTAGATTCACAGTCATCACTTGGTTCTCGCAAAAGTCTTACTTCTCGTAGAGCATTCAGGATGTCGGCCTGGTCCATGGCGCGTCCGCCCTCCACAGTAGCCTCACCTGCGAGCTTGTCAGCCCGCTCATTTCCTTGTACTCCCGCATGCCCTGGCACGAAGATGAAACTAATCTTTGCCAGTCGAGACCGCTCCAGAGGCAGCAACCATTCTCTTCGGATCGATCCCTCCTCTATCCTCTTGATCATGTTCATTGAGTCGCTGAGGAAACAAGCCCTAGTGAATGTCTGTGTCTCGAGCCATGTTATTGCTTTACTTACTGCCATGACTTCCATGGTCAGGCTACTTGTGGTTTCAGTGAAAGCACCAGAGTCCTCCTTCACAATTCTCCCTCCGGCCCGAGCTGTAAAGGCCCATGAGCTTCTCACATGTCGGACGACCGACCCATCTGTGTAGATGACCGCGTCACCGTCTAGCGAATTCTCGAAAATCAACGCTTGTACTTCAGCCTCAACAGCAGCCGGATTTTCTTGTCTGCATTTTCTATCTAGTTGGATGCAAACTGAAAAGGATGTGCAGAAGTCTGTTGGCACTTGCACCCACTCCTCGCCAGGTTCTAAGTCCTCAAGTGAACACACCTGTTGAAGAATGTCTTCGGCTTGACCCATCCACGACCTTCCTCTTTTTAACCTGCTGCCCTTCACCTTCCTAATTTCACTATGCAGTGGATGTTGTGTGTTTGCGTTAATTCTGAGGTAGGCGCGTGCCCTGCAACCTTGTATTCTCTCTTCAATGGTTGGAAAATCAAGAAGGTAGCGCATCGCCCTGCATGCTGTATCTCTTGTACATCCAAGAATAATGCGCATAGCTTCATTCTGTATCCTTTCCATCCTTTCTATCTGCTTATGGCTGAGAGTCAGGATTGCCATTGCATACTCCAAAACAGACATGACCAGCCCCTCGTACAGAAGACATAGATGGCGCTGCTCACAGTTTGCTGCCGCCATCACCCGCATCGCTGCCAAACCCCGCTTGGCCTTTGTTATCACCTGGTCTATGTGCACATTATAAGCAAGGCTTCGATCAAACCGTATCCCCAGGTAATTCATTGCCTGCGTTCTTTCCACCGTCTCTGAACACAGCATTACAGTTGGTGTTGGAGTGTTGACAATATGATTATTCAACGAGAACCAAGTCACTGTTGCCTTTGTTGGGTTGACCATTGCCCCAGCTTCATCACACCAAGTACTTATGCGATTGAGTTCGGTTTGTAGTTCCACAGCAACCTCCTCTCTATCCTTACCCTGACGATACACTAAAACATCATCGGCATATGACAATGTCCTGCCAGGTCCAGTGATCTGCTCACTGGTGATTCTCACTGTGTAGGCGTTGAACAGTACCGGAGATAATGGTGATCCCTGTGGTAGGCCAGGATGTATTGTTGTTGGTTCCGAAGTCCAACTGCCACATCTAAAAACTACTTTCCGTTGGAAGAGGGCTGCAGCGATCCAACTAAGGAGGAATGAACTTAAGTTTAGTTCGAGAAGCTGAAACATTACAAAATTCAGTGGTACTCTGTTGTATGCGTCCTCAAGATCAATCGCTGCAGCAACGGTTTCAGTGCCTGAGTGGAAACCTTCATAGACATCCTGGGCAAAGACTGCTGCATTGGTCCAGGTTTCTCTTTTTGGACGGTACCCACCCAGGGTGGGTGGGAAAACACCTTGCCTCTCTAGTTGGCTTGATATTTTCCTGGCAATTACCTTCTCCAGCAGCTTGCCTATTGTATTCTGCATGGTTATAATTCGATATCCCTGAATTTTTTTGTGGTCTTTGTCAGGCTTCGGCAAGGGAATCAGATAGCTGTGTAACCATTCCTCCTTGATGCTAGCACTCCCTATACTGTTGTTGTACATGTCTGCTAGTTTCTCTAGCTCATTGTCGGTACACCTATTTATGTCGTCGTATCTTATGCCATCAGGACCTGGAGCACTGTTTTTTGATCGTCGAAGCACAGCCTTGATTTCTTTCACTGTCACTGTGTCTTCATCCGAGGTGTTCTGGGCCTTGCATCTGTCTGAGGTGACCTCCTTGGCCAGATTTCGGCCTCCCATGTCTGTCTGGTTGCTCTGCTCAAGGTAGCGTTCAAAGAGGGCTTTGCCCTTGTCCTCGTCAGTCCTCTGCCAGATGAGGTCAGCACCTTGGAAGTCAGAAATGCTCTTATTCTTGACTACACCACTCATGCTTTTATGTAGTCGCCAGAACAATTTCAGTGACTTGTCTGTGCTTACTCTTTGACACACCTCTGCCCATTTTTCGCTTTTAACAACCTTGACCAGTTTTTTGAAGTAGCTTACTTTTGTGTGCATCTCTCTTTCTAAGTGCAAGCAGGGACTAGGATGACCAGCTCTGTTCTTCTTGGCATTTTGCCATCTCCTTACAGCACTACGCTTATCCACCCAAGCCTTCTCCACCTCGAAACTCCACCACGGTGGCTGCTCCCAGCTTTTTTTCCTGCCCTGAAACGTTCTGCGCTTGTCACGTCTTATTTTACTCACCACATCTTGCCCTGTACTGTCATACTGGAACGTCTTTACCTTTAGCTTGTGCTGCCTGGTTCTGCCTTTCTCCACCAGTATGCTGCAAGGGTGGTGGTCGCTGCCATGGTGTCCTAGGACACCCCATCTACACACTGTAGTGAGTGAAGGTGAAACTAGCGCCAGATCAATAGCACTGTCCTCATCGCCCGGACGGCTTGCTGTCCTGGTGACACAGCCACTGTTGATACAAACCAGGTCGATGGTTTCCAGTGCAGTCTCGAGCTCCTCCCCCTGTGTATTGGAGGAAGTGTTTCCCCATGATCTGCCTTTAGCGTTGAAGTCACCACAGAAAATAACATTTCTCTCGTGGCCTAATATGCCACTTAAGCACTGCCACTTCTGGGCGTCCACACTGGCATTGCGGGCATAAACATTAACCAACAAGAATGGTATACTGGAATGAACTCTCAACGCCTGTATTTGTATATCGTCACTGTCCCAACTGGACATGTCTAGCTCTGACGCCACCATGCTGTCGCGAACGAGAATCGCCATTCCCAGATGTCGTCTGTTGTAGAAACATTTGAAGCCGGCAATTTGGAGTAGCTGATCGCCCAGTCTCGTCTCCTGGAGTGCTACAATGTCGTTCCTGTAAACTAGGGTTTCTAAAATAGAGCCCCGTTGTTTTACACTGGCACAGTTCCAATATAGAATACGGATATTCCTGAGTCCTAGACGGTGACACTTGAGTCTAAAACGCCTCAAACCACCACGCTTACCTTGCTTCTTTATCCCTGCGCGGCTACCACGCCGCTTCGGTATGTTGACTGCTGACCGCACGAAGAACACACGTTGTTCCGCCATGTTGAAAAAACGTAAACACAGACTGAGAAAACCACACACGCTGCTGAAAATTCACTCAAGGATGGCTTCGCTCGATGCACGAACTCCGTAGCACCCGCGCAGATCTTGAGTAGAAACTCCTGGTTTTACATCCTGGCACACCAATTACACGCAAGAGATGAATAAATCCATCCCCTACGCGAAAAAGTTAACGAACACAAAACAACACGACCGTCCGTCGCCATCTTGAAACCGGAAGTTGAAAGAAAGAAAGAAAGAAAGAAAGAAAGAAAGAAAGAAAGAAAGAAAGAAAGAAAGAAAGAAAGAAAGAAAGAAAGAAAGGAAGAAGGCAACTTTAAAAAAGAAAGAAAGAAGAAAGAAACTTAAAAGTAAAACACATAAAGTGTGAAACAAAGGAAATTAAAGAAACAAAGGTAACGCAAGACGACACAGGAAGAATGAACGGCAGACAAACAGACAACACGACGCACAAACGCCAAGGAAGAGAAAAGTCTCTGAAGTGGGGCAGCTAATCACAGCGATATCACATCCCCCCACAAAGACAAAGTCGCACACACTTATCCCTGCATATTTATTTGACAAAACGTATGCTCCAAGCTCTCTGATCTGACAATGCCTGCCGACTCTCCCCCCTACTCATCGTGGGTCTCAGCGGACAAGGAAATGATATTTCATGCGATTAGGGCTCGGAGAGCCTCGCATGAATGTTTCTCCATATTCATCGCGGCTACGTTCCCGTGTATTTTAGAACCAGGATGAAATTTCCCTGGGGATCCGACCAGAAATTTATACCTAATAGCGATTATCGTTACATTTTTTATCATCTAAAAGATCTACCGAAAGGCAACTATATCCTGCTGAATATTTATCACCCCCGGTGATACAAATGGGAATTTTACTCATAAAGTAACGACAGAATTTCGGCCGGTAATGGGTTAAACGCTCGATAGATGGAAATAAGCTACCGAAAAACGGACTTCTCCGTGCTTCTGTAATTAGTTATAGTTTTTGCAGGAAAGATTGAAATGCAGTGGCGGTGTAGATATTTCGTGTTGGTGATTGTCTTCGTATGTCTTAAGCAAAATGATTTAATTACATAGAAGTTTTATTATGTTTTGTTCACGTTCGTTAGATTTCTAGAGTGGGACGTGTATAATCGTCTCGTTAATTAATATTATGTGAAAGTTTATGGAAAATTGAATTAATTTTCATAATAGCATTCACTGGCTATTCAATGGCCCGGCATTTATCGTGCAAATTTTATTTGCTGTTCTCGTTTCAATATGCTATGTCTTTCTATGTGTCTGACCGCCTGTTTGTATCTTAGCTTGCATCTCTCTCTCTCTTGCTCTGTGTGTAGGTGTGTGTGTGTGTGTGTGACCTATGTCTGCCTATTTACTTGCCCATCTCTCTCCTAGCCTGTCTGTCTGACCGTCTGTATCTTTCCTTGCGTCTGTCTGTCTGTCTGTCTGTCTGTCTCTGTTTCTCTGTTTCTCTGTCTGTCTGTCTGTCTGTCTGTCTGTCTGTCTGCCTGCCTGCCTGCCTGCCTGCCTGCCTGCCTGCCTGCCTGTCCTGTCTGTCTGTCTGTCTGTCTGTCTGTCTGTCTGTCTGTCTGTCTGTCTGATGTTCAAGCACTCGTTAAACAAACAGCAAACAGTATCCCAACTATATAAAATTTAAAATGTTCTTGACGAGAACACATGAAATAAAATTATATACGTCTCACATAGAGAAACATATTGACCATTGATCCCATTGCTCCACAATCTAGGATGGTTGTTCCAATTCAATCGCTAAGAGCATGTACTCACTCCAGAAAAGTAACCGACGATTTTAGCCTATATAAACGTCTACAGCTTCTACCACTCAGCAAATGTTTACTTTTAAATAATGCCAAACTAATCCACAAAATTCTATATCAAAGTGCTCCAAGCTACCTTTGGCCATTGTTTAAATATAACACAAGGCATAGAAAACGATTACAATTATCTCGGAACAGCCATAACATCTGATGGGAGATGCCTTGAAGAGATTAGAACAAGAATCGCCATGGCGAAAGTAGCCTTTAGCAAGATGAAAAACATTCTGACCAATAAAGAGATGTCAATTGAAACGAGAAAAAGAGTGTTGAGGGGCTACATAGAGCCTGTTCTTTTGTATGGATGTGAAACTTGGACAATGTGCAGTCAAGCTGAAAAACATTTGATGGCTGCAGAAATGTGGTTTCTGAGGAAAATGCAAAGAGTACCATGGACAGATAGAAAAACCAATGACCAAGTACTACAGGAGACAAATGAAAATCGTAAACTGATTAGAGAAATTAGACGTAGACAGTCAAAATTTTTTGGACATGTTATGAGAAGAAATGGATTGGAGAACTTATTGACAACTGGCAAGATCGAGGGGAACAGACCAAGAGGAAGACCGAGAGGAAAATACCTGGATGGCTTGGCCACGTGGCATGGACGAGACAGGAACACTGAGCTGATCCACGACTCTGGTGATCGAGTGAAATGGCGAGTCATGACCGCCCACGCTTTCCGGCATGGCACATATTAATTGATTGATAGCAAACACTGCGCTTACTACATGTTCCATAAGTCTTGGATAGACCTATACAAAACAAGCTTAGCGTACTCAACAGCTCAGCTGTGGAACAATCTTCCACAACGAATCAAAGATATCACCAGCTTCTCTATACGTACAATCGAAATCTATTTGAAAACTATCTCAGTACAAACTATAAATAAATAAGTGTTTGCATCTCCTTTACAGGACATCGCTGTCAACATCAGCATCTTGCAGCTGATTGTTGATTTCTTTGGCAAGATTACGCTCAGTAGTTTAGTACAAACTATACGACCCTTTAAAACAGTGGTTCTCAACCTTTTTTGGCCCGTGCCCCCCTTCACCATATTTTCAGAACGTCATCTCCCCCCCCCCCCCCCTTTCCTATAAAAAATTTGGCCCGTGCCCCCCTTCACCGTAATTTCAGAACGTGATTCCCCCTTTCATATTTCCTATCTAAAAATCCCAACACCCCTACACAGTATATTTAAAAAAGGAAAGTAAATTTAGTAGCATATACTAAAACAAGTCTAGACATCCACATAAAACATGATTTGTGGGTCTACTTACTTTATAAAATGAATTTTAGAAGGATGAGGCGTACATAACTGTAAATTATGAAGGGAAAAACAATATCAAGGAATCGGTTCTTGTATTAACGCGATCTTGAGATGGTCTTCATTCCCCCCCCCCCCCCTGGAAACCCTAAAATTCCCCCCTGGGGGGGGGGGGGGGGAGAGATTCCCCACCGGTTGATAACCACTGCTTTAAAACAAAGAAATAAAGGGAAACAATAGTAGTATATTCTCCTTAGAGTGTTAAGGTATTTATACCTTAGAAAATCCCGGGAAGGTTAACCTGGTCAACAAATGCCCGCAGAAGTCGGATGTGTCGGCCTAACGGCGCAAGAACGCAGCTCTGCTGTAAACAGGCACAACGCAGTCACATACGACAAAAAAATCTGGATGAACGAAGAAGAAGAAGAAGATACCTTAGAAAATTATAATTGTTAGGTCACAAATATTGGTATTAATGAGTCATATATTACTGACTGCCGGTTTCCCTGGCCAAGGGTTTAACGACATTGTTCGCAATCCCGTATATCCACGTGGGGAAAACAGCATCTGCGAGAATCGGCAGCGGTTCACGCCGCGCTGGTAACTTACGGGGGTATGTGAGCTGGTCGTTCAGAAAGCAATGGCAAACTTTTTTTCGCATATCCTTTTCAGGACATCGGTGTCAACACCAGCATTTAACCGCTGTTGTTGATTTCTTGGCAAGATTACGCTCAGTAGTTTGTCATTGCTTTCTGAGCGGCCGGCTCACTTATCCCATAAGTCATCAACGCGTCGAGAACCGCTACCAATTCTCGCGCGTTGCGTTACCCTACGTGGATAAAAGGGATTACGGAGAAAGTCGCTTAACTCCTAGGCCAGGGAGACAAAGGCAAACTTACTGAACGTAAAACATGCCTAGTACATCAACAGCAGCTGAAAAATGCCGGTGTTGACTGCAACGTCCTGTAAGGGATATGCAACATTAAACAAAAAATATTAATGACTATCGCACAATCTCAATGCGTTTACACGCATATATTGTAATTGTTGATGTCTAAAATGACTCATAAGTAATTTTTTTTTTTTTTTTGCATATCCTGTTTACAGGACATCGCTGTCAAGGCCAGCATTTTACTGCTCTTGTTGATGTCTTGGCAAGTTTGCGTTCAGTAGTTTGCCACTACTTTCTGAACGATCGGCTCCCACACCAACTCGTTATAACTCAGCGCAACGCGGTCTGCTGCCAAATTGGTAGGTAAGCGGGCTTACGAATCGCGTCCGTAAGCACTACGCCATGGAGTCCGGCTCATAAGTAATGAGTGAGTGAAATATGTTTGCAGCTGACGGATAAGAAGGGCAAATTATTAGTGCCCAATTCTTAACCCTTTGAAAATAAAGTTCTCTCTCTCTCTCTCTCTCTCTCTCCTCTCTCTCTCTCTCTCTCCTCTCTCTCTCTCTCTCTCCTCTCCTCCCCCCCCTCTCTCTCTCAGCCCCCCCCCC
>JACEFZ010016345.1:0-51360 GCA_014155875.1 Cepaea nemoralis
CATTTTGAGAAAATAAGAGGGTCTGTCCAACTTTCCACCACACATGGATTTTGTCACTCGAACGTCTTGTCTGTCACTCCTCCTGACGATGACATAGTCAATGAGGTGCCAGTGTTTCGAGCGAGGGTGCATCCACGATGTCCTATTTCTCATGGGGAGACAGAAAATTGTGTTCGTAATCAGGAGATCATGTTCGGCACATGTCTGAAGGAGGCGGAGTCCATTGCTGTTACAATTTCCGACTCCATGCTTTCCAATAATGCCACTCCAAGAGGTGGTGTCCGCGCCTACTCTGGCATTGAAATCCCCAAGGAGTATAAGTTTGTCTCCTTTGGGAACAGATGTTAATACATTGTGCAGGTCCTCATAGAACTTGTTCTTGACATCATCTTCGTTGGTCATAGTTGGTGCGTAGACACTCACAATGGTTGCGTGCTTCTTTCCATTCAGCAGAGGCAACTTCATGGTCATGAGCCTGTCGTTTATAGCCTTTGAAAATCCAGCTAATTTGCCGACCAGGGCCGACTTAATGGCAAATCCCACACCAGATTGGCGTCTTTCCTCGCTTTTCCTTCCACTCCAGAAAAATGTGTAGCCGGCACCAATTTCACAGATTTGGCCTTCTTCTGCAAGTCGTGTCTCGCTTAAGGCTGCAATGTCGATGTTGTACCTGCCCAGCTCTCTCCCAATCAGTGCTGTTCGTCTCTCTGGACCCGACGCGCCGTCTCTGTCAAGTAGGGTGCGTACATTCCAAGTTCCAATTGTTAAGGGAATATGGTTTACTCTTTTAGCTTTGCTTGTTTTATCTTTCTTTGTATGTCGACCGCAGTTAGGGTACCCACCAACCGCGGCTAGCTGGTTAGGTAGTGATGAAGCAATGTTTAGGGCACCTTTTCTAGCCCCTTCCTCATGCTATGGAGGTGAGCAGTGTATTCCTATAGAGGGCTGCTCAGTCGCTCAGGGGGCTGCCGAATCCCACTGCTGCTCCGGTCAGTAGAAGACGACCATATGGCCTGAGCCGCCTGTGTGCAGGTCTGCGACTACGGCTGCCAGCGTACCCACGCCTGCCGCTTTGCCGCTCGCCCATCGCCACAGGGCTTGAAGGTGATAAGTGACGTTGGATGAAGAATGACTTGCGCGATGACTTGGATTAAAGTGAGGAAGAGTTGCGCAATTCGTCGACCTCACTCTCTCGCCTGAGTCCATCTGAGTCCAGTGGCAAGACAAGTCGAGACGATTGGAGACGAATACAGGTGCAGTGGATGACCAGGGCGCTCTACGTGCCTTGCCGTGCTCATTACGTTCCACAACGCTTTGCAGGTAAACGCCGTCTTGCCCGTTGAATCAGGAATGATTTCTTCCGCGCAGTCTGCCGAATCCTGTCTTCACATGCTGGGTAGGCATACCCTAGTTTACCTCTTGGTTTGACACCAAATCGGATACCCATGCCTGGTTTAGCCAGCCTCTCACAGCTGTTGCCCGGGGGGGGGGGGGGGTGGCCGCTGTCGCATGCTGACAGCTACTAGGAGCCACAGGCACGAGCTGGGTGTCAGACTTGGACCAGTGGGGGATGGGTCCTGAAAGGACATGAGAGCCATCCTTACCAAAGGTGCTACCAATGCCTGACACCCCGTACCCCCCTCTTGGGTATTACATAGTGGCGCAATCTAGCTTTGACATTAAAGCGTGGCAACGATACAATTACAATTAACTTGATAGAAAGACACCAAGTAGGAAATAATTTACGAAGTGTCTATTCATAGCGCACTATGTATAAACAAAGTTTCTATTCATAGCACACTATGTATAAACTCTCCCAATAATTTATGATATGTAGAGCAATCGTCCCACTTATTCGCGTGCCTTGGGTATACACGGAAAGAGCAGATCTAACGGCAACCGCTCAGGCAAATTTAATTAGAAAAGGAGCCAAACAAAATATATATATATATATATATATATATATATATATATATATATATATATATATATATATATATATATATATAATTACTTATATATTTGTGTGTTTTGGGAAACACACAGTGGTGTAGTCGTGACAGCAGGGCGCAGCGATGGTACTATTTTATGTAACGAGAGCACTGCCCACTTACCAGTGCATAGCGCGCCCTGCCTCACAAAATAAATATATAAATATATAATTTTTATGAATTCTTTATTTAACATTTATTTTTTATGTGTCTGTCTAAACAATGCCTATTGTAGCACAATCGCTGACCCATTTGTTATCTCTTGACATACATGGACAACTCTGCTGATCCCATTAAAGAGGAAGACAGCGCCATCTGCATATGGATTTCCACCAGTTGCGAATGAATCGTTGACTTCTCGTTCAGAAATAGCAAACTACAGAATATAAAATTGTCTAGAAAATCAATATTATGTTGATTATAATGTCCGGCAAAGAACGTGTAAGATTTTAAAAAAAAAACAATAATGGATCAAAATGCTTTCTTCTCGTCACCAGTTTTGACGTTTCTTAATTATTATTCTGCATATAATTAATCTAATTAATAGTATGCGATTATTGATAGGTTTATAAATCTATTAATGATTGCCTCTCTTGTGTTTTATATTCAGTGTTAGCAATTTAAGCCCTAATTATTAACTCATTACATTTTATATTCGTTCATCTATCAAACATCGCCTTATTAGTTAGCAATTACCGTACTTCCTCCCGAGTTAAGACTAACGTAATTATTCCAAATTAAAATACACAACATGGCTTACACTAGGAAATTCAGTCTTACAGCAATACTCAGGTACATACAGTTGAGTTAGTTAATGGCCCGACGCTGTCAATGTATGGGAGGACGAGGCGGGAGAAAAGAGGTATCCGATTCCAAATAAATATACACCTATATCGCGTGACATCCGCCCATTATGTACTGGTATTATTTATGTATGGGTTCTTGTCCGGGTTGGTATTTATTTGGGTGATTCACCATCATGCGGTTGCCATGACATGTTATTGCTATGTAGATATCGCGGCGTCACAATACTACAAGGCTATGGGGCGGATACAAACACCGGTGTCGTGAGAAACTTCGCCCTATACAATAAACACCATATCGTTTTAATAATGTATACATAATCGTATTGTAACCCCCCCCCCCCCCCCCCCCCCCCCCAAAAAAAAAAAAAAAACGGCCCCCGCCCCCAATTGTATATAATTTTCTTAAGAACGCCTTTAACTTTGGCAATGAAAAGGAAGGGCGATTTACATACTTTACGTGTAATTAAATTGTTTACACGGGGGAATGGGTGAATGTAATTGCGAACATTTGGCGTCATTGAGTTATTATGTGAACTGAATAATTAAATCACATGAATGGAATTAACAAGTCAGCTTCCAGAAGACTTTGGGGGGGGGGGGGGAGGGGGGGGGGGGATGGGGGACATTAGATTAAAATATATTATGTCAATTACATGTTCTTTTTCTACAGACAGACAGACAGACAGACAGACGGACGGACGGACGGACGGACGGACGGACAGACAGACGGACGGACGGACGGACGGACGGACAGACAGACAGACAGGTGGACGGACGGACTGACCGACTGACCGACCGACGGATGGACAAATCCTTACATCCATTCAACTCTCCATCCATCCATTAGTAAACAAACAAGAGAGAGAGAGAGAGAGAGAGAGAGAGAGAGAGAGAGAGAGAGAGAGAGAGAGAGAGAGCGGAGAAATGGGGAGAGAGAGGCCCATGGGATTCAGAGATGTAGTTTTGCACCTTTGACGGGCATGATTGCCCATAACTTGGGAGTGTGTTAATGAGGGCCAGAAGCGTCCTTGATCACTGCATCTATAGGGACCACCAACTCCGAGATGCCCTGCCAGTTCTGTGTAGGCCAATGTTGGCTGTTTACCCGTGGTGTACAACGTGGAGTGTGGCAGAAGTCTGGCCAGGCGTTCCGTAAAACTAGCACAGAGCTCGCTGGTGCCCTGTGTGTGGTAGAGAGTGTCCCTTTTATACGCTTCTCAACGGTTTGAACTTTCTCCCATGCCAATGAACCTAGTCATCGCACCAGGGTTGGTCACACGAACTGACAGACTCTGTTGGCGATTGCAAGATATGGTGGGCCATGATCGTCATCCTCAGTAGGCCAGGCATGTGAGGATAAGTGTATACTGAGTGTGTAAATACTTTCATTTGGTACTCCCATGATCCTCATTGCAATAAGTCACTATCGTTGAATGCAAGAAAGAGAGTGCTGAAGTGCTATATTTTTTTTGTGCGCGCTCGCTCGCTGTAACCCAAGCGTAGTCCATACACACTATTTATAGTAGTGACGGACTGAATCTTGCGTGTGGGTTAGCGTTCCCTATTAAGTGTCCCTCGCCATCAGGCGAACCGACTCCGACTTCATGGGTACTTGTAATTAACGTCCCGAAATCAAGGTCGACAGGTCAACATTTTAGTCCAGCTGTCTGGTGTAAGGGTTGAACTGCTTACCTCAGCATTAGCACACCGGATGTTTAAGAACACGTGTACTTACCCATTCGGCCATGCTGACCTGCGAAGTGCTATACAGAACCAGTTTTGCTGTATGGCAGTGAATCTTGGAATGTAAATGAACAAATTAGGAGGAACCTGGAAGCAAGAAAGATGTAGTTCCTGAGACGAATGATGCGAGTTCTTTGGACTGCCAGAGAAACCTTCAGCGACTGAATGAAAGAGGTTGATGAAACTAGAACATTATATTCAACAATAAGAATGTGACAGACAGCTTTCTTTGGCCATGTGATGAGAAGAAGGGTTTTGGGGAACATTGTGACGACTGGAAAAATCACTAGGAAGCAAACCAAGAGAAATGATGACGTGTGCAGTCAGACGGTGACATGGAGGCATATCAACCGCAGAAATGATCCAGAACATCAAAGACCGAGATCTGTGGAGAGACATGATCGCCTACGCCAGCTGGCAACGCACTTAATGATGATGATGATCCTAATTTAGGTTAAGGATTGATAAGATTTTTTTTATGTGCGACTCAACGAGCTATAAATGCACAGGCAAACACATATACACATCTTAATGCAATTTACAATCAATTCTCTCCAAGCATAAATTACATGAGCGAACAGAACAGTCATACCAGAAATAAATGTTATGAATAGAATACTGCCACGTTGCTACTATCTCATTGGACGAACCAGGATCAGGTGCTGCGCTTTCATTGGCTAAACCCGGCGGTGACACAAATATTATAGAAGCCAACGTGGAAGTGTAACTTTGCGTGGCAGCCCTACATGAAAACATCCAGCCTAAACGCACGTAAACACACAGCACAGGTTTCGTTGTTGCGCAGATATTTTATCAATATCCGCCCTGATAAAATCCATACACATCCACCCAGTTTGATTCAAATTGGTATCCCGACTTGGCCTAGTTTTCCTGGCAATTAATGGGGAATTTATCCAGAACTTGATAAGAGACATGCGATTTATCGGGGAGGCAGCTAATTATAGTAACTGAAACCTAAAGTGGGGTTCCCTGTTGATGTGAGTCACGATTGTTGTCGTAACGACCTGTTCACATGTTATCTGACAACATTGATTCTAAATCTTATCAGGCGCATTTGACCTTTGCAACTTAGCGGTCTTAAAAATGTGTAACTTGTCAGCCTGAGGCTATTTGCAATGGGCCCAATTTTAATGTCCAATAGAATTATGCAGAGCGGCCATTTAAGACCCTGTATCGTGACCACAAACAATACGGGCGAATAGTAAGGGGCCAAAATAAACAAATAGAGAGGTAGCAGATGGGGGTCTAAAAATATTGGTTGCGGGGGGGGGGGTGTCATCGTTACTAAAAGGACATTTTAAACATAGTGTCGAATTTTAATAACGAAGACACAAACAATAGATTGCATGATTTATTGTCTGTCACATTTGGCTACATCTCGTCAGGTACATAATGTTTTTTGTTTGCACATCCATTACAGGACATCATTGTCAACATTAGCATCTTTCAGCTGATTGTTGATTTCATGGCAAGATTACGCTCAGTAGTTTGCCATTGATTTCTGAGCAGCCGGCTTACATACCCCGTAAGTTACCGACGCGATTCGAACCACTGCTGATTCTCATCGTCGTCACGTTACCGACGAGAGTATACGAGATTACGGAGAAAAGTCATAACCTCTAAGCCACGAAGCCGGCAGGTACATAATACTACTGCAGAAATCACACACCATAAACTAAAGCAATAAAATAAATTCCGCAGGCCAGCATGGTCGAATGGGTAAGAACGCGTGTTCTTAAACATCCGTTGTGCTGATGCCGAGGTAAGGGGTTCATCCCCTATACCGGACAGCTGGACTAAACTGCTGACCTGTCGTCCTCGACTTGGGGAAGTAATTTACAAGTACCTCTGAAGTCGGAGTGGGTTCGCCTGAAGGCAAGGGACACTGTTAATAGGGAAAGCTAATCCACACGCAAAACTCCGTCCATCACTACTATTAAAATGTGTATGGACTACGTTTGAGTTCAAAGCGAGCGAGCGCCCAAAATAAAATCCTTCAAGCTGAAACATATAACACATATTCACACTGCAATTTGAATTGTCTACCAGAGTAAATTTAAACTGATCACCATGTCATTTTGCTTGCAGAGTTGGTTTTTGGAAATGAATGGAAATTGCCTGCGTTAAACAACACACGTAACGTATTTTCCCTATCAATCGATGGTGTAGGAGGTTTACCAGGTGGAGTTACAGCGAAACATGGCAGGCAATAAATTATGCAGTCTTTGTTTGTGTCTTCGTTATTCAAATTCACTAAGGGAAAATATTGTCTAATGGGAAAATATTATGTAATGTTTAAGAGGGCCAGCTTTATCAGGGTCCCACATGGCCCACTTGCCATCGGGCAGCTCTGGTAGGTCGGCCACTGAAGGGTACAACATGCTTTGTGTTTCAACCAGCGTGTTGTGAATAGCTATTGTTTGCGACGCATGTAAACAAAATGTCAGTTGTTGGGGAACTCGCCAGCGAATTAGCCGGAAAAGTAAATATACAGGCATTAATAAACACTAATAGATGTAAACGTAAGAGGACACACTAGATAATATAACAATAACAATTTATAGCTATCATCCAGGGGCGGACTGGGTCTCCAAATATTGGTTTTGCCAGGAGACAAGGCTACTAAAGGATAGTAACAACACATCATCTAATGTTTAAGGGGGCACATTTAAGCTTAAAAAACAACAACACACATTTAAACACTGCCGACATGCCATCGGGCAAGCTGACACCCCCGGCCAGTCCGCCAACTTTCCGCCTCCAAATGACGACAGCTCCACGCTGGAGGAAGCGTACATGACGGACGGCCAACTAGACATCTTCTAATTCGAATTGTTATTGGTGTCTCCTTATTATTCTTCGTGCACATTCAGACGTCAATATGAATAAATGCAAAGAAAGCAGCAGTCAATTCGTTGACAACAAGTTGACACCCCCATAGAATTTGTCCTCAAATGAAGCGGGCGTAGACCAAAATACTGTTTTCTGTTCTGTAGATGTTGGACACTCCTGCAAGAAAAGTTTGGTGTTTGCGCGTGGATTAGCTTTCCTTATTACTAGTCTAGTGTCCCTCGCCATTAGGTGAATACACTTCGATATCCGAGGAACTTTTAATTTACGGCCCCAAGTCAAGGAAGCCGGTTTCCCTGGCCTAGGTGTTAACGTCTTTCTCTGTAATCCCGTATACTCTAGTGAGTAACGTAACCTGCGCGACAATCGGTAGCGGTTCTCGCCGCGTTGGTAACTTAGGGGTATGTGAGCCGGTTGCTCAGAAAGTAATGGCAAACTACTGAGCGTAATCTTGCCTAGTACATCAACAGCAGCTGAAAAATGCCGAAGGTGACTGCAACGTCCTGTAAGGGATATGCAAAAAAAAATGTCAAGGACGAGAAATCAACTTTTAGTCCAACTGAGCGATGTAGGAGTTGAACCGGCTACCTTGCGATCAGCGCACCTGAAGTTGAAGAGTGTTTATTCGGCCACACTGATCTCCACTAGCTTCTTCTTTTCGGTTGAGTTGGTATATGCATAATATGCATCATCTTTCTGGTGACCTCGATGCTTTGATGTCTAATTGGTTTGTGTGTGTGTGTGTGTGTGTTATTTGCGACTCAATGTAAGTGGTATGAAGCCTGAAGCCGGCCTGGCAAGTTTCCAGTGACCTGCCTCTTAATATATTCTCTAAACAGGGCCACGAAGCAGGAAGCTGTCACGTGTGTCATGCGGTCGGCGCGCCAACATTAGCCAACAAAAGAACAGCAGGGTAGTGCGGGGAAAGAGAGTTATTGGTAGGTATATAAACTTCGCGCCAGCCGTACAGCCAGCGCGCTTTCTCAACGCGTCGAATCCGTGTTGGCAGTTATGACACAAACATTTCACACTGATAGTACAACGCAGTCGGTTAATGAAAAAATACAGGCAGCATTTCATTCAAGGATTTAACAGATACATAACGAAACAGAACCTGGAGTGAAAACTTATGAAAGCGTTCTGAAAGCAAACTTACTTTGCCGCATTTCTCTTCACGAAGAACCTGATATATGCACTCATCTGTTTACGAACTTGATGCATGATTTCAACGATATTTTTTCTTTTCTTTGAAGCTCCATAACGAACTTGATATACGCATTTATCGATTTACGAACTTGATGAATAATTTCAACGCAGCTTGACTGTACTGTGGAATACTTCAGCTCACGTGGGATTGGCCCATAACGTTACGACGTTGCGGTGAGGTCAATTTGGATTATCGATGGCCCCGCCTGGAGTCAACACTTGCTTCGATTATTTAGACAACGTGACCTTTGCCTCCTACTTCTCGCCAAACCCAGCGTTGAAGGCCATGAATTCTTGCTCGTCAGTGTTATTATCACCACATGCAGCAGTTTTATTGCCGCAGATCTCTCTGTGCACACCGCATTCGGACCACGATTACGTATTGAAACCACAAACGAACTTCCAGGGATGTGTTGACAGAAATGCCGTCTGCGACCTGTCTGTGGACTATGACAGCAGTGCCTATGGTGATGCAATGCTGAGCAGCTGTGCCATCGACTTTGAGAAGGGTGCAGGCGAAAGCACGGATACTGATTTTCTGAAGGATTTAGGTACGTTGCATTTCTATCACAGGATTTATACATTTCATTGATGGTGTAAAAGAAAATTGTATGTAAGTAAATTAAGGGTTTCCTTTAAACACCCTGCAACATTTTGGTTATATATTATATTGTACTATGCCTGTATTTTGCAGACCAATCGCCATACGATGAGAGGTGAAGTTAATATCCCCCAGACCGTCTTTACTTTCCAGAACATTTTCTGATACATACTGGGTAGAATTGGAAGGTCAATCCATGTTTTGAAAAAAAAAAAAAAAACACCGCCTCGATAGGGATTTGAACACATCCCCAAAGGGCCGGTATGTTCCACACGGTGGTTATGTGGACTTTAGTGCTGACTTCTGGTTCAGAAAGTAATGGTAAACTCACTGGCACCTTGCCGTCTCGATAGACAATAGTTTGTTTTATTGTGCTCCCATAGAAAGGTATAAAGACAACCCATGGTGATATCTTGTTTTCAAACACTATGGAAATGCTTGTGCATAAAAGAAACGTGATGTTCTCAACGTCGACAAAATTATTAAATAGTAGTTTCATGTTTTCATTCTCGATCTCCAAGAGTTAACAATAATGTACATGCCATGCACAAAGGCAGTGGCGGTAGCCTGGTGGTTAGACAGTCGTGGTAGCGTGGTAGTTAGTCGCGATAGCGTGGTAGTTAGACACTCTCAGTAGCGCGGTGGTTAGACAATCTCGGTAGCGCGGCAGTTAGACAC
This sequence comes from Cepaea nemoralis, assembly GCA_014155875.1. NCBI lineage: Eukaryota > Metazoa > Mollusca > Gastropoda > Stylommatophora > Helicidae > Cepaea > Cepaea nemoralis. Next base: position 9,897 of record JACEFZ010016345.1, read on the forward strand.
TCTCGGTAGCGTGGTAGTTAGACATTCGCGGTAGCGCGGTAGTTAGACAGTCGTTGCAGTGTGGTAGACAGTTGCGGTAGCGTAGTAGTTAGACGCTCACGGTATCGTGGCAGTTAGACACTCGCGGTAGCGTAGTAGTTAGTCGCGGCAGTGTGGTAGTTAGACAGTCGTGGTAGCGTAGTAGTAAGACACTCGCAGTAGCGTAGTAGTAAGACACTCGCGGTAGCGTGGTACTTAGACAGTCGTGGTAGCGTAGTAGTAAGACACTCGCGGTAGCGTGGTACTTAGACACTCGTGGTATCGTAGTAGTTAGTCGCGGTAGTGTGGTAGTTAGACAGTCGCAGTAGCGTAGTAGTTAGACACTCGCGGTAGCGTAGTAGTTAGTCGCGGTAGCGTGGTAGTTAGACAGTCGCGGCAGTGTGGTAGTTAGACGCGATAGCGTAGTAGTTAGACACTCGCGGTAGCGTAGTAGGTAGTCGCGGTAGTGTGGTAGACAGTCGCAGTAGCGTAGTAGTTAGACACTCGCGGTAGTGTGGTAGTTAGACACGCGCGGTTGTTAGACAGTCGTGGTAGTGTGGTAGGTAGACACTCGCGGTAGCGCGATAGTTAGACAGTCGCGGTAGTGTGGTAGTTGGACAGTCGGGGTAGCCTAGGCGTTAGACACTCGCGGTAGTTAGACACTCTCGGTAGCGCGGTATTTAGACACTCGCGGTAGCTCGGTAGTTAGACATTCACGGTAGTGTGGTAGTTAGACACTCGCGGTAGCGTGGTAATTAGACACTCGCGGTAGCGTGGGATTTAGACACTCTCGATAGCCTGGTAGTTAGACACTCGCGATAGCGTGGTAGTTAGACACTTGCGGTAGCGTGGGAGTTAGACACTCTCGATAGCGTGGTAGTTAGACACTCGCGATAGCGTGGTAGTTAGACACTCGCGGTAGCGTGGGAGTTAGACACTCTCGATAGCGCGGTAGTTAGACACTCGTGGTAGCGTGGTAGTTAGACACTCGCGGTAGCGTGGTAGTTAAACACTCTCGATAGCGCTGTAGTTAGACACTCGCGATAGCGTGGTAGTTAAACACTCGCGGTAGCGTGGTAGTTAAACACTCGCGGTAGCGTGGTAGTTAGACACTCGTGGTAGCGTGGTAGTTAAACACTCGCGATAGCGTGGTAGTTAGACACTCGCGATAGCGTGGTAGTTAGACACTCGCGATATCGTGGTAGTTAAACACTCGCCGTAGCGTGGTAGTTAAACACTCGCGATAGCGTGGTAGTTAAACACTCGCGGTAGCGTGGTAGTTAGACACTCTCGATAGCGTGGTAGTTAGACACTCGCCGTAGCGTGGTAGTTAGACACTCGCCGTAGCGTGGTAGTTAAACACTCGCGGTAGCGTGGTAGTTAGACACTCGTGGTAGCGTGGTAGTTAAACACTCGCCGTAGCGTGGTAGTTAAACACTCGCGATAGCGTGGTAGTTAAACACTCGCGGTAGCGTGGTAGTTAGACACTCTCGATAGCGTGGTAGTTAGACACTCGCCGTAGCGTGGTAGTTAGACACTCGCCGTAGCGTGGTAGATAGACACTCGCCGTAGCGTGGTAGTTAAAACACTCGCCGTAGCGTGGTAGTTAAAACACTCGCCATAGCGTGGTGGTTATGGGCTTGAGTTCGCATCGATGTAGATTTTGTAAAATTGTATCTAGGTCCCCCAGGATGATTCAAGGCCTTAAATGGGTACCGGGACATGTTTTGGGAAGTCAAGTCGGCCGGTGTGATACTAACCACATGACACACTGAGTGCCAACTGTTTCAGAAACAATTTGGGGTTGGCGGACTATAAGCACGACGCGGTATAAGAGACCTGTACAGAGCCATATAAATTACTTGTCAATGATCTATTATAATAATAATGTAGTTGCAGGTCCTTCACAGGACGTAGCAGTCAACCCCTGCATTTTGGTTGTTCGTATTCCTGAGCAAGTTTTATGTTCAGTAGTTTGCCATTGCTCTCTGAACGACCAGCACCTATACCTTTTTCGAAAAAAAACCGCACCGCTGTGTTTCGAACCCGGGTATACGGGATTACGAATCGCGTCCGTAAACTCTTCGCTACAGAGACCGGTTGATCTGTTGATGACCTATTACCGCTCTCATAATCATTGACAACTTTCACACACACACACACGCACACTCGCAAGCGCGCACACACACACACACTCGCAAGCGCACGCACACACACACTCGCAAGAGCACACACGCACACGCGCGCACACACACACGCGCACACACACTCACACAAGGAAGAGTTTTCCTGACAATTCCAAGAAGTCAAACAAGCCACCAATCGGCAGTCACGGATGTGTTCTGGCGTGTCTAGATGATAGACAGAACGGTCACGGATGTGATCTGGCGTGTCTAGATGATAGACAGAACGGTCACGGATGTGATCTGGAGTGTCTAGCTAGATGATAGACAAAACGGTCACGGATGTAAGGTGGTTTAACATGTTAGTTACATGCCCTTGACAGGACACCGCAACCAACCCTAGTATTTCATGGCTGTCCGTGATTTACTAGGCATTGTGTACATTCAGTAGTTTGCCATACTCATTGTAAAGTGGTACGCCAAATTTGCCAAGTCACATTTGGGGATGGCAGGTTCGATTCTCGGAATACCATTTTTTTTTTTGGGTGGGTGGGGGGGGGGGGGGCGGAGTTGTTGTTGCATATCCTTTACAGGACGTAGCAGTCAACCACAGCACTATTTGGCTGTTTTGGGCAAATTTACGTTCAGTAGTTTGTCATTGATTTCTGAACGACCGGCAGTCATAACTTTGTATAGAAATACGCGGACGGAAAATAACTCTCTGAGCTGCATACGTGTTCAGTCCTGGTTGCTTTCTCTCGGATAATAACTTTACTGTCATGTAATAGCACCATCATTGTTGTCTGTGGTCAGATTGTTCACCTCTGTCCTGGCCTAGAGGTTAGCGACTTTTCTCCGTAATCTCGTATACTCTCGCGAGTAACGTGACGACGGTGAGAATTAGCAGCGGTTCGAATCGCATCGGTAACTTAGGGGTATGTGAGCCGGCCGCTCAGAAACCAATGGCAAACTACTGAGCGCAATCTTGCCGAGAAATCAACAATCAGCTGAAAGATGCTGATGGTGACAGCGATGTCCTGTAAAGGATATGCAAACATATTCCAATTCCACTACTGGCAACGCTGATCGTATTCTGGTGTGAACATAAGGCCCATCCACGTCAATGGTATTAAGTTCATACCAGAATACGATCAGCGTTGCCATTAGTGGGTCATGCTCAATATTTAAATCTCAAATCCTGAAACAAGCACGAAAATCGAATTATTACGTGCCAATTGCCGACACAAGAGGTTAGTTATCAGGCCATTTGGAAAGTAGCGTTTACATGTGATCGTCGGGCCCAGCTGAATTCACATCTACCTCATGGCGTGTTTTTCAAGGGCTTCGGTTAGCCATTCATTCATTCATTCATTGAGTAGCATATCCTTTGCAGAATCTAGCTCCCATAACAACCTTCCGGAAAACTTCTAAGTCATAAGCAAGATGTCCCACGTCCGATACTCTTGTTTGGAGATCATCTGCTACGCACTTTACCCATCTTCTCTTTGGCCGTCCTCTTCCTATCTTCCCGGGCATAGACATAGCGAGATATACCGTAGTCATAATTCAGTGGTGTTAGTCGTCTTGCTAGAGTCGCACTCCGCAGTAGAGACGGGGTAAGGGTCGAGGAGCCCTACCCACAGCCAAGTAACCCAGAGGGAGAGTGGATTCCTGGAGATGTGCGGCGTCCAGTAGTGCGGATCCGTCAGCCATGAACGGGGCACAAAGAAGGCAACACGGCAGTAAAGATGTATTACGGTGTATAGCAGACGGTCGGCGTGGAGGCGGCGGAGCGATCGGCCAGGGAAGAACCTGGCTACTGACGACCAAAGGTGCTAGGATATGTGTGAGGGCACGAAGCAACGGGTGCACGTTGCTCTTCTCCCCAAGGGAGGAGTGGCTTAGGAGCAGGCACAGTTCGCAGTTAAGGGTCAATATCCCACCTTCTTTCCTTGTTCATTTATGCCTCCTCCTTCTCCACCACTTCCTTCCCCCCCCTTTCTTCACCACTTATTTCTCTTATTTCACCACTGTTTTCTTCTCCTCCTTCTCCAGCACTTATTTCTCTTTTGTCTCCACTACTTCTTCATATCCGCTACTTACTTCTTCGCCTCTTACTTCTTTTCTTTTCCACCTCTTACGTCTCCTTCTTGATCACTTCCTTCTCCTTCTCAAGTGTTTACTTCTTTTCCGTCTCCATCACCCCTCTCCTTCTTCACCACTTCCTTGTCATGCTCCATCGCTTCCTTCTCCTCATGCTCCATCGCTTCCTTCTCCTCATGCTCCATCACTTCCTTCTTCTCATCATCCATCACTTCCTTCTCACTCTGCACCACTTCCTTCTCATTCACCGTCACTAACTTCTCCTTCTTCATAACTTTCTTCTTCTCCACCACATCTTTTTTTCTACTTCACCAAACCTTTTCATACTTCACCACTTCCTTCTACATCGCCATCACTTTATTCTCCTTCTCCACCACTTTCTTCTCCTATGCCAACACCTACTTCTCCTTCTCCACCATTTCCTTCTCCTTCTGTATCACTAACTTTACCTCCTCCCCTATTACTTCCTTCTCCTCCTCCACCACCTCCTCCTTATATCGGCAAATGTGACAATCGACATTTCCCCGACAAAGCAATGACGTCAGCGGCGTGTGTCAGCTGGTGTAATAGTACAGTCACCGAGCGCTTCGTGAGTGACAAAATATGTCACTCGTGCACGAGCAGATGAGCATAAACATATGCGTGACTCAACAGTTTGCTTGAAGTGAACCGTCCCGCCCGCAGCCACTCACAAGACAATTCTCACTCATAAGCATCATTAAGCCAGCGTGACCAGTTTTTCTCGGGTCTATCTCAGAAATAGATTCACGCCTATTGATTGGCGTTCATAGAAGTAGATAAATGAAGTAGAGATTAGAGGACACACTAAACACTATAAATATGGTTTTCATGTTTAGAACTCAAGCGTAGTCCATACCCGTGCTACTACTTCTAGTGCACTAGACTGATTCTTGCGTGTGGAAAAGCTTTCCCAATTACCTGTGTTCCCCGCTATCAGGCGACCCCACTCCGACTTCAGAGGCACTTGTAATTTACATCTCCGAAAGTTATAGTGATTCAAACATGATTGTTGGTTGTCCACCAAGAATGATGATAACCATTCATTTCATCCAGTGGGGTTGAAAGATTCGAACATGTAAACTCCAAAAGACGACAGCTCCACGCAGCAAGAACGAGCATGCTTTTAACTCATCACGAACTAGACACCTTATTTCTATTGCCTAAACTGTATTACATGGACTACTTGGCTATGATGTTACGAACGCAGTTCCTAATTCCGCTTACCCTAGTTCGAAACACAGCTGCTCGCAATTTGGCAGCAGACCGCATTGCACTGGGTTTTAACGAATTGGTATGGGAGCCGGTCGTTCAGAAAGCAATGGCAAACTACTGAACGTAAACTTGCCAAGGAACAACAGCAGTAAAATGCTGGTGTTGACAGCGATGTCCTGTAAAAACGATATGCAAATGTAATTGAAAATGTATTACAGTGTGTGCGTGCGCGTGTGTGCACGCGCGTATGTAATTATTGAAGGTGTCCCAGCATAGTGAGTTTCAACCTTTTGAGGAATAGCGACCCTTTGCCCGGCAGACTGCATCCATAGGCCCCTCTCCAACATGTATAAATATAAAGCAACCCCTTAGTTCATAACTCTTTCCATCTCTATCCCGACCCCTGCCTTTCTAGATCTTTCTTCCAATCTTCCACGCGTCTACTCATTCAAAATCCTATTGTCCCCTCTTCCCCCAATTCACACTTTGAGACTTTCTACTACCCCACGGAGGCGATTTTTGCCACTTTGGGAATCCTTTCTATACACTCTACAGACAGAACAGAAAGACATACAAAGAAAAACAAAAAGAGTACACGTTGTTTTTATATCTCAGATAGCACCCTTCACCTTTTCCGTGACATTTCAAATAATTATAATTAAAATGGCGGGAAAGAACCGCCTTCGCATGGTATTTCAACTCATAAATAACTTCAGGCGTTGCCTAGAAACGACTTGAAACAAACATACATTTACTGTGGTAATGTGGGTCCTACAAGCAGAGCCAGCCTGTGTAATTTATGGTGGTATATTCGACTTCCTCCTGTCCTTCCTCGTTCCAGGGAAATGCGTCATACCAAGCTATGCAATTCAAAGGTTAGTGTCCACCTTGGGCATATATTTGAGCAAGTATTCATTTCCTGTAGACAGACTTCGCCTATACAAGGTAGCAGGCATCACGTGTTGTCTGTAGGTACTCTTTCCCAACAATTTTGTCAGGATTGGGATCTTGCGGCCTACTCCTTCCAATTTCCAACTGGCACATCTCCTCACTATAAGGTCGATGGCCTAGAGGTCTTTGACTCGTGCAGAACTGGGTCATTTCAATTTCTGGAGTCTGGATTTTTGGAACCCTTATAGCGTTGTGGCCCACACCCTAGCCTGCCGGTCCAGGGTCATGGGTTCAAATTCATATCGAGGCGGATATTTGAAATTGGCCTGACCTCTCAGCTCGACCCAGTCTAAAATGGGTACCACGAAATATCTTGAGAAGTAAAAGCAGCCGGCGGGTGCCGATTGGTGTACAAACATATGGGTGCTAGCAACAAATGCTAAACAGCCTCAAGGCTAAGAGGTCCTTTACTTTTAATTATTTACATTGTACTACCGAAAATGGAGGTCAACATGGCAGAATGGATAGGAACACTTGTTCTTAAACATCCGGTGTGCTGATGCTGAGGTAGCGAGTTCAACCTCTACACCGGTTAGCTGGACTAACATGTTGACTTTTCGCCCTAGACTTGGGGACGTAAGTTACAAGTACCTCTGAAGTCGGAGTGGATTCGCCTGATGGCGAGGGACGCTGGTATTAGGGAAAGCTAACCACACATAAAAAATCAGCCCAATGCACTAAAAGTGCTACGCTTGCATTCGAAGCGCAACACCCCCCCCCCCCCCCCCCCCCCCAAAAAAAAAAAAAAAATCTCTTAAATTAACTTTGTCCTCCAATGAGTACCACGTATTGCCAGTTACTGACGGTCTCCAGTCAATGATTTATATCTTGTCAAGCTTGGTACTTGAATGTGTGCTTGCATATTGTCATTGTCTCTTTTGATTCCTCTTCACAGATGATCTGAACTTCAGTTTTGATGACCTCAACCCGTGCTGGGAAGTGGCAATGGAAGACAGCTTTCAAGACTTCATCGACTCCGCCCTTGAACAGTCCACCTGTCTTCACGACATGCCTGCAGATAACGAAGCATTAACACGTGGGCAGGACGCTACGATTCTTAGCAAAGAGCAGTTTCTGGCAGTGCTTCAGCTCCAGCCCACACAAGACAGTAGTATCAATGACAGTGTTTTAACGCCGTCGTCGTCATCATTAAGAAAAGAATCTTGCTGTGACACAATTCTCCGTGCCTCAGATGGACCAGTGTCAGATGCTGTCGACTCTTCGACTCCGAAAGTTTATGTGACAGATGTGAACTCTAATGACCGAGTACCAACCAGACAGTGTTCTTGCTTGAGTTTTGAAAGTGAGTTTAAGGCTGTGTACTTCAATAGCTCACCCAACACAACAGGAAAATGTTCGGACGTGTTCTAGTACAGTTGCCTTGAGCAAGGAAGACGACAGCACGCAATGCTCCCACGAGGGACATACATCTGAAGTGCGCATGTCGCCATCGTGCGTAGACACCATTTCCTGTGGAGCTTCTGGTTCTTTCCAGTCGTCTCCCGAAGACTGCGCAGACGTTGTAATGGAAGAAGATACGTTACAAAGAAACGACAGAGAGACTGCTGATATTATGACATGGCTTAATGAAAGTCAGCAGGAGTTTCAGCAACAATACACAGTCAATAACAACAGTAACCGGGTACATACCGATGAACATTCAGCAGTAGCGGAAATGCCAAATCAAAACATGATGATCCCGTCATCACTTGATTTAGAATCTTTTGTAGATCTGGAAGACTTTGACGTTGACGTTACCGACCAAGAAGCACACACCCACAAAGATCATACGTGCCAAAGCCCCTCTGATCACTCAAAATGTGTCAGTAATTCCTCAAGTATTTCGCCGTTGAAACTTTCGGTATTCACAGAATTAGTGGATGGCAGCGAAAAATTCACACAAGACAGTTGTTCGCATAGATACTCCGACAGTTCACTATCACAAATGCTAAGTCCAAATTCTTCAGACATCTCACACAATGTATTCTCCCCAGCATTGTCTATCTCGGATTCCAACCAATCACCGTTCTCGCCTCAACGGTTGAGGAGCATGGATTTATCGTTTTCGTCACATTACGAAGACACTGTGTATGACACTGCAGTGAAAAGCCCGTTGGCTTTGTTGAACTTGTTTTCCGACGAGAACGCCACCTCACTGCTTCACGCAGATTCCGCAGTGCCTAGTTTTAGATTCGTGTGAGACTTACCAGTTACTAGAAACTATATAGCAGTCAACGTGTTGCCGAAAGGATCAGAGCGCTCGCCTTCAGCATCTGATGCGCTGATGGCATAATAGGGGGATTGAACCCCTATCTATAACTGCCTTATATTGCACTTAAATGTTGACTTCTCGTTCAGAAAACAATGGCAAGCAACTGAACCAAATATTGCCTAGCCAGACAATCAACAATTGTGTTGATCTCAAGACATGCAACTCGAAACTACTTGTACTGTGAACAGTGCGCCAGGACATTGTGTCGTACGGGTGAATGTGCCGATTCTTATTTTCTGTCCGTTTTGATTTCTCATATTTACATAGATTTGTAAAGTTGATTATATTAAGATACCATGATGAGGAAATTGTGCAAATTAGTGTGGTCATCGTTAAGACAGGTATCAGCAATTTTAATTAGCACTTGGTCTGTAATTCAGAAGATCCTGAATTTTCTCCTCTTGTTTCGTTTGTTTAGAATAAATTGTCCATATCTGCAATGTAGTCTCTTGTATGCATGTCACTGCCTTCTTAGTTCATCAGTGGTCCGTAGATCTAAACTTCCACTGCTGATTCTCTAGGCCAAAAGGTTTGCCTTGACGTGGACGTGTTCGCTGTAATCTTGGAGTCTGTAGCGACGGACTGCAGTCTGGGCTGCCGATCTAACTACGCACAAGCTGTATGGTCCTTTACAAAAGGCACCTTTTGTGCCCCTTCTCCTGAGAGACACCATTGCAGCATCCAGTGAGTTCCTACAAGTTGAACTCCACACACAATCTTCAAAGTCCTCTTTGTCTCCCCTTCTTAGCCTTCTTTCTGCATAACATATTCATATTTAACTTTCTTCATAGAACCCACACTTCCTCACAGAACCCACACTTCTTCATGGTCTAGTCACATATACGTTATTCACTTCAATGTATTGACTTTTTAAATTTTTATTTTAATACACTGTGGTTACTTGAACTATATCTTTCAATATTTACGTTGTCGAGTACGCCCTCAAGGCCCTGCTTTTTTATGAGTGCTAATGTGTGTTTATGTATGAACTGTATATTTATATGCAGAGGAAAAGGCGTTAAACGAAGGTGGTGGTGAGGAGTGACTATACCATTGCTTTATTGTGCTTAGGGTACCAGGTTCAGCTTGCGTTCTTCTTGTCTTTACATGTATATCATAATCATCATCATGTGCCATGCCAATAAGCGTAGACGGTCATGTTTCGCCATCTCACGCGATCACCAGAGTCGTGGATCAGTTTAGTGTTTTTGTCTCGACCATACCACGTGACCAAGCCATCCAGGTATTTACTTCTCTTAATTCCCCTTGTTTTCTTTTCCTCAATCTTGCCAGTTGTCACCAAGTTCTCCAATTTATTTTTTCTCATAACGTGCTTCTATATTTGCTAAATGTTTATTTGATGTATCGCTGTTGTGTTTGGCCATCAGCGTGTCTTGTTCCTCATACTTGTCAGCTTTACTCGCCTGTGTTGACTATTTCTATTCTAAACAACATGTGATGTATGTGTGACTGGATCTTCCCAGTGGATTCCGGACATAACCTAACGTGTTTACATACTTTCGTTTCGCATTTAGACAGATCACGCTAGCAGAAATCTGCGAGCCGTGACCGCACAGTAGTTAGCACTTCGTGTCTACAGGCCTGGCATTCATGAGCTTGAATTATATCAAAGCGGATTTTAAGAATTCATCTGGGGTGCCACGTTGACCCAGTATAAAATGGATACCGGGAAATGTCGTGGGAAGTAAAAGAAACCAGTAGGATAATGACCACGTCCGCACGAGTGCCATTTTGTGAAAATATAAAGCTAGCGCCATATGCCAAATATGCCTCAAGGCGTGTACAAGTTGACATATCCATTTTTAATGAAACTTTATACTACAGAAATCTGGCTTTCTCCGGTGACCACATCTGGTGTGATTTGAGTCTCTTCGAAAATCAAGCGTTTGTCACTGTGGTTACTTCCCTTTTCCTCGTTTGCTACAAATCCCCGTGGGACTGAAAGAATTAATATGGAGAAACGAACTCTGAAAACATCGGTGTAGAAAACATCATTGTTGGAAACATTAAATTGTTGGAAACATATATGTTGAAAACATCTCAGTGTTGAATATATCGATGTTGAAAGCATCAGTGTTGAAAACATTGGGGTAGAAAACATCAGTATTGAATAACACTAGTGACGATACAGAATAAATCACAGTCCGCTACCATGCCATCATGGTGTATCGGGCATCGTGTGTCAGACACATAATTTCTTGACCAATGGCACTGGAGATTATGTATCACCGCCCAGTGCTTTGTCCTGTGCAGAATGATTCCATCATAAGAGTCTTTCGAAGTTTCTCTTTATCATAAGCCACACTTCCTGCCCTTGTCGTTGTCATATGTAAATCATCGATCACGTCTTGCATCCATCCACGGTACGGTTTTCATCTTGTCCGCTTCCGCGGTAAGCATTCCTTCTAATGATCTTTTCGCGGTAAGCATTCCTTCTAATGATCTTTTCCAGACATTCTTGTCTGTTTACATGAGGTACTTGTAATTTACGTCCCCAAGACAAGGACGAGAAGTCAACATATTAGACCAGCTGACCAGTGTTGGTGCTGAACCCGCTATTTCGGCATCAGCACACCGGAAGTTTAAGAACATGCGCTCTGATCCATTCGGTCACGCTGACCACATGTATATCAATCTATTCTCTGCTCTATTCAGTGGGCTTCTAATACTTTTATGTATCGCCTATATTCAATTGCGCATACTTTATACAGGGTGTATTTTTAATGACTGTGCAGTGTTTGAAAATATTGCCGGTCCAAGTTTTGACTTACCTGTTATATTGCATGAACTTTACAGAGGGTGAATACAAAACGTGGACCGGCAATATTTTCAAACACTGCACTGCTGTTAAAAATACACCCTGCATGAGATAGCAACAAACATGGTGTGAGCTGGTTGAGGTCTGTGCTGAGGGACCTTGGCTAAAGAAGGCCGTACTACAGAATGTGTAAGCCAATGGGCGTCCTTTAACCTTTTATGCATATTTTAAATACTGTCAACGCACCAATGAAATACGAGGTTCTCAACTAAGAATCAGTTTTGCTTTGCGATTGGCTAGACTGTTATTTCTCAATGCAATTGTATATAGATGACATGTTATGTCTTCAATGTCTTTCAGATTTTGTTTTGTTTGGCTTCTCAGAATCCTGCCATAATAGTTTTTAAGATTGTTGCTGTTTATTAAACATTAAAAACAAATAAAACAGTTTGTTGAGATATATACCAGAAAATTGACCATTTTCATTGTTCATGCATATTTAATGTAGAACTTATGTCTGTCTGTCTGTCTGTCTGCCTGTCAGTCTGAAACCCGTCTGTCTGTCTGTCTGAAACCCGTCTGTCTGCCCGCCCGCCCGTCTGTCTATCTGTTTTTCTGTCTGTCTGTCTGCCTGTCTGTGTAACATCTCTCTATGTCTACCCAAAGTCATGAACAATGTCAGTCTACACAACTTGACAATCTTATTATATCATTGGATACCACACGTGGAGAAATACAACTGTTGATCAACACATTCATAAAATATGAATTCAACGCTTCATAACCATTAATGAAGAGTCATATTCACAAGTATTCGGTAACATGCCAGGACTGCCCCAAAGTGTCAGTGTCAGTTAACGATGCGAGGGAGACAATTAGCAAAATGTCCTGTCTGCCAAGAGAGACTGATCATCTATGAATATGGATAAAGTACATTAACAACTGCAGTAACAAGAAGAATATAAAGCAATAGCAGCAGCAAGAAGAAGGAGAAGAAAGTAATAACCGCAAGAAGTAGAAGCAAGAGGAAGAAGAAATATGCAGACACAAAATAAGATTATGAAGCATCCGGGAAGGTTAACTCGGTCAACAAACACCCGCAGAATAGGGATGTGTCGGCCTCAGGGCGCAAATAAACCTGGCACAAAGCAATTACATCTGAAAAAATACTCCGGATGAACGCAGAAGAAGAAGATTAAGAAGCAACAGTAGGAAGAAGAGATGAGGAGCAGGGGGTAGAAAGATATGATGATGCTGATGTCAGCAGCAGCAAGAAGAAAGAAGTAGATGAAGCAAAAGTAGCAAAGAGAAGAAAGAAAGAAAGAAAAATATGATGATATTGACATTGGTAACAGCAGCAACAATAAGTAGACGAAGTAGCAATGAGTAGGAGAAGAATGAAAGAAAGACAAACAGAAAGAAAGATACTGAGGTCGTGTCATCCCCGAAAAGGGCGTGCGACTACCTGAATGAGATTGGTGTAGAGACCTTTCTCCGGTCTATAAAACAAGGACCGGGAACCACATGCCTCTTAGGCCTTGAGGTGCGTAAATGGGTTGCTTTACGTTACTTTATGTACAAGTGTACGGACGGTACACTAAAACCTTTGCGCGTGTGTTTTGTTGATTGGTTGATGAATTCTCCGAAAGACTGAGCTTTAATTCTGAAGCCCGATGCGTTGGGATTGAGATCATGTGAGCCCTGAACAGGGCTATGGTATAGAGACCTCGTCATCGATTTCACCATTACCTCTACCCCGTTCAACTTCAAGGAGAAGTTATAGTTAGGGTCCATCACCGGCTCAGAATGATAGTCCTGTGATTGAGTCAGCCGCAAAAGCAGCTGCCCACGGTTTACCCCCACAGGCTCATTAATCCGAAGGTGATTGTTGTCCATTGTGAGTAATGGAAAAAAACGAAACACGAAAAGGGCGTGCATTTATAGAAGTGAGTTTGATGTAGAGACTTATCTCCCAACCTGGCACCAAAGTAGCATTGTTTGATGTAGAGACCTATCTCCCAACCTGGCACCAAAGTAGCATTGTTTGATGTAGAGACGTATCTCCCAACCTGGCACCAAAGTAGCATTGTTTGATGTAGAGACGTATCTCCCAACCTGGCACCAAAGTAGCATCGTTTGATGTAGAGACCTTTCTCCCAACCCGGCACCAAAGTAGCATTGTTTGATGTAGAGACGTATCTCCCAACCTGGCACCAAAGTAGCATTGTTTGATGTAGAGACGTATCTCCCAACCTGGCACCAAAGTAGCATCGTTTGATGTAGAGACCTTTCTCCCAACCCGGCACCAAAGTAGCATTGTTTGATGTAGAGACCTTTCTCCCAACCCGGCACTAAAGTAGCATTGTTTAATGCAGAGACCTTTCTCCCGACCCGGCACTAAAGTATCATTGTTTAATGTAGAGACCTTTCTCCTGACCCGGCGCTAAAGTAGCATTGTTTGGTGTAGAAACCTTTCTCCCAACCCGGCACTAAAGTAGCATTGTTTGATGTAGAGACCTTTCTCCCAACCCGGCACTAAAGTAGCATTGTTTGATGTAGAGATCTTTCTCCCAACCCGGCACTAAAGTAGCATTGTTTGATGTAGAGACCTTTCTCCAAGTCCGACACTATAGTAGCATTGTTTGATGTAGAGACCTTTCTCCCAGTCCGACACTATAGTAGCATTGTTTGATGTAGAGACCTTTCTCCAAGTCCGACACTATAGTAGCATTGTTTGATGTAGAGACCTTTCTCCCAGTCCGACACTATAGTAGCATTGTTTGATGTAGAGACCTTTCTCCCAGTCCGACACTATAGTAGCATTGTTTGATGTAGAGACCTTTCTCCCAGTCCGACACTATAGTAGCATTGTTTGATGTAGAGACCTTTCTCCCAACCAGACACTAACGTAACATCTCCAAGGTACTGTACTGCAGCACCTTCTCCTCTACAAGCCCATAAATCTGAGGGGTGTGCAAGGCCGGTACTGATGCTTCACAACAGCCGAGAGACATATTCCATTCATCAAATGCCATGCCGGTAAGTGTGGGCGGTCATGACTCTTCTCTTGGTCTCTTCCGGTAAAATGGCGACGACGTAACGCTTCTTACTTCAGAGGATGCACCGGTTGTATATTTCTGGGGAGGATGTTGTAATTTCGTATTCGTTTTCGGAAGTTGTTCACAAGAAACCACGGAAGGCAGGTGGTGGGTGAAATTTTGAGGGCAGTCGACAGCTAGTTGTTGGTTATGGTCTCAAGTTTCGCGACGGTAGGCAAATGATCTCTTTAAAGAGACAATGGTTACGGTCACCCGACAAGTATGGTCAGTGCCAAAAGGAAAGCAACGGCAAACTACTTTCTGTAAAGTTGCCTAGTTTATATTCTCTTCTCATCTCATCTCATCGTGTTCCTCTTGTACCTTGCGGTGTCGATGTGAAGTATAAACATCGTGAGAGTGCCCGCTTATGGGCTTCATGTATCGATATTCCCATGGACTCTGTTATTCCCTGCGTCCATCGTTTACGTGGTCGGTCTCTTCCTCTGCTTCCCTCTCTAGTTTGTATTGATTCGCATAATTACAGAGAGACATATTAGGAGAGGCATATAGCACATTTGTAAGAAACCAATGGCATTTTTTTCCGCATATCTTTTACAGTACATCGCTGTCAACATCAGCATCTTTCAGCTGATTGTTGATTTCTTGGCAAGATTACGCTCAGTAGTTTGCCATTGCTTTCTGAGCGACCGGCTCACATACCACGGAAGTTACAGACTCGAAGAGAAGCGCTACCGATTCTCGCGCAACATCACGTTACTTACGAGAGTATACGAGATTACGGAGAAAGTCGTGTAACCCCAAAACCAGGGAGACCGGCAATGGCAAATTACTGAGCGCAAAATTGTCGAGTAAATCGCTAACAGCAATAGCAGCTAGGGTGGTTACAACGTCCTCCAAATGACAAGCAATTCACGGTTGTTTTTTTTCTCTTTCTAAACATGGTTCAGGTTATTGCCTGTTTAGAACTACCATTCTAATGCCCAGACAGAAACATCTAGAAATGTACAAACATATCTGAAGATAATAATGTAGCAAACATTGATAGCAGGTGATATGGATTGTTCTTGATTGCGTTATCTGGCAGAGCCATGAGGTCAGTAGGCGGAACTATGATCCAGACAAGCGGGAATGTAGGGCCATGTTTTAGCACAGGATAAGAGGCTAACGGTGACCGGGTTAATTCAGTATGGGAGACCGCTGATATCAAGTATTGAAAACACGCAGATCTAGAAATATGTTTTTACAAAGAACGGCGCTCATGACGATCAGAAGTGCCTTTATCAGGAGAACAATGTAAAATGAAAGAGCACATATAGATAACTTATTTCTGAATTGTTTTTGAAAAATTCATATGGGAAAATGTTATTATTTATTTTTAATTTAATTTAATTTACAGCTAGATTGTTTTGTTTTCTTGCGTGTTCTAGTGACCCCGACAATAGCGTAGCTACATGGTAGGGTCTCCCTCGGGAGTCTGTGTGGCGAATTGGTCAAGCCGTCCGCCTTGCGCTCCGAAGGTTGTGGGTTCGATTCCTGGCTACGTCTTTCGGCTCACGAGTGCATTTTTCTCGGAGACTCCTTGGGGTCGTCGCCGGAGCCGAAAGAGACCGAGCCATATGGGATAAAACCAGGGGCAATGAAGTCGACCCTCTCGACTTTTAAGACTTTTTAAGGGTCTACATGTCGGAGAAGTCAAAAAATGGGCAACAAAAGAAGAGATACACAAACCTGCTGCCTTGTGAGTTGACTGGGAACAATCAAAGGTTATGGTTACCAAACATGAAAACAAAAATGCTTGTGGAAATTGACGTTTTCTTGATTATTATGTCTTATTATTTAACAGACATGTTTTCACAATATAATCAGTTTCTTTCTTATAAGATGATAGCTATATTGCAGTTCTTCTGTATTTTATCACACATAAATTGCCTTATGAGACTATGTTGAGGACGAAAAGATCAAACGAGAGACTATGTTGAGGACGAAAAGATCAAACGAGAGACTATGTTGTGGACGAAAAGATCAAACGAGAGACTATGTTGAGGACGAAAAGATCAAACGAGAGACTATGTTGAGGACGAAAAGATCAAACGAGAGACTATGTTGAGGACGAAAAGATCAAACTCGTATTTCGTATTGTGATATAGCTAAAATGCCTTGTGGACAAAAAGATCAATTTCGTGTTTCTTATTTTGATATAGACAGAATGCCTTGTGGACAAAAAGATCAATTTCATGTTTCTTATTTTGATATAGACAGATGCCTTGTGGACAAAAAGATCAATTTCGTGTTTCTTATTTTGATATAGACAGAATGCCTTGTGGACAAAAAGATCAATTTCGTGTTTCTTATTTTGATATAGACAGAATGCCTTGTGGACAAAAAGATCAATTTCGTGTTTCTTATTTTGATATAGACAGAATGCCTTGTGGACAAAAAGATCAATTTCGTGTTTCTTATTTTGATATAGACAGAATCCCTTGTGGACAAAAAGATCAATTTCGCGTTTCTTATTTTGATATAGACAGAATGCCTTGTGGACAAAAAGATCAATTTCGTGTTTCTTATTTTGATATAGACAGAATGCCTTGTGGACAAAAAGATCAATTTCGTGTTTCTTATTTTGGTACGGCTAGAATTATTGGCCGGCTTCTGTGACGAAGGGTTGGCGAACGCGATTCGTAATCCCGAACAGCGCGTTTGAAATCAACTGCTGACGATTTGGAAGCAGACCAAATTGTGTTGATGTTTAGCAATGATATGAGCGTCGGTAGTTCACAAAGCAAAAGTCAAACTACTGAACGTAAAATTGTTCAGAGTCACAAACAACACCCCCCCCCGCCCCCCCCCAAAAAAAAAAAAAAAAACACACACACACACACACAATGCCGAGGTTACTTGCGACGTCCTGTAAAAGACATACAACCAAATTTTTCAATTTATTGCGCACAAACCGAGTACATTCTTTATGATCGTCTCACAGTTAGATGTGTTACGCATGAAATGACATTTAGATGTATTACGCATGAAGTGATAATAGGTTTCTTATCCGGATTACATTATGCACAATCTGCCAAGTTGTTTGTCTAACTGAATCCTCTCGATTGTATTTCGCACAGAATGCGCACATAGTTATTGTTTCATATGTAGATTGTGTTCCCTACGTAATTCCCAGTTTCTTATTATAAGAACCACTAACCAGCTTCTGTTCGATTGCATCATATCTAGGTTTAATCTTAGCGAAGACTGACCCAGTTCTGTCATAGTGTATTAGCTAGATCGCTTTTCGCAATTAATGAGGGAAGACCATGAGAACTTTAAATCAGATAGCGGTGGGAACGATTAGTAGTACGACTCTTCACTGGCTGTTGAACGAGGGGACGGAGCACATATTGGAATGTCCCGAGTGTAGTGTTGTCGGTTCTTAACTCAACTCAACTCAACTTTACTAATAATAATAATAATAATAATAATAATAATAATAATAATAATAATAATAATAATAATAATAATAATGTACTACTCGGATACTGGACAAAATGACCATCCTCCAGCTTGTCCTTCAAGTTGTTTCCAGTCAAACACTACCAAATTGGGTATGTGCGTCTTGCCTGTAACAACACACAGGCGTCAGGCATGGGCCATTTCGCAATCACTATAGAACAAACTCGGGGCTTTTCAAAATAAATGTTATATATAAACATTGAAGCCGCGAACGGTATGTTGCACGATTTATTGCGTGGCTTATATTAAACGTTACAGACACAAATAGAATATAAGCACAGAAGCCACGAACAGTAGGTTCCACGATTTACTGTCTGGCATTTATTAAACATTACAGACACAAATAGAATATAAACAAATGCCCGCAGAAGTCGGATGTGTCGGCCAAAAGGAGCAAGTATCGCAGTTCTGCTGTAAACAGGCACAACGCAATTACGTCAGAATAAAAAAACACTCCCGATGAACGCAGAAGAAGAAGAAGAAGAAGAAGAAGAAGAAGAAGAAGAAGAAGAAGAAGAAGAAGAAGAAGAAGAAGAAGGCCACAAACAATATATTGCACGATTTATAGCCTGGCATATTTCGTTGCAACTTCTCATGTGCATACCGCAGAGTTATATGTCATATATCATACGAAATTAGTTCCATGATGCGCATTATGAACGATATACGCAAGGTGCGATAGTAACTGATTCAAAAAGCATGCTGACAACAGTGAAGACTGGCATGCTTCGTGCAGAATGGCATGTACTGATTCAGATGTTGCGGGTTGTGAGCATTCGCTGGATCTTTTCTCCAGGACACTCTGGTGTAGTTGGAAATGAACAGGCAGACAGACTGGCTGGTGCCCCATCATTAAGGGGCGATTTAATCATGATAGGGTAGACGTGGTGAAAGTCACAGAAAAACAGATGGACTATCATGGTTTAGAGCAGTGGTTCTCAACCAGTGGGGGAGATTTAAGGGTTTCCGTGGTGGGGGGGGGGGGGGGGGGAATTAAGATTATTTTAAGATTGCGTTAATACAAGAACCGATCACTTGGTATTGTTTTTCCCTCCATACTTTACAGTTCTTTACTTCTCGCTCTTCTGAAATTAATTTATAACGTAAGTAGACCCGCAATTCACGTTTTATGTAGACGTCTAGACTTGTTCTGGTATGTGTTGTTAAATTTAGCTTCCATTTTTACGTATACTATGTAAGGGTGGGGGAATTTATATTAAGGCCATATGAAAGGGGGGATGACATTCTGAACATATGGTGAAGGGGTGTATGGGCCCAAAAAAAGTTGAGAATCACTGGTTTAGAGAGAATGCAGCAGCAAGGGGTGGTCAGAGGATCTGATCGACAGTCGTCACTCAGAGGTAAAGCAAGATGGACATACAATCAGGATGCAACGGGCACCATTATCATTGTAACTCTTCGCTGGCTGTTGAAGATGAGGACTGAACGCTTATGGGAATGACCGAGTCACAATGAAGTCGGGTTTTGACTTAACTCAGCTCATGAAGTGGGTAAATGAATAATACTGAAGCTGAATCAATACATTTCACCTCCCGAAACGAATTTTTACGCCGAGCTGCAGTGTGGTAACAGCTCATAAGCAGGCCACATGAAACGCTGAAGATCTCACTAATGGCTTTTGGAATTCATCACGACAACTGGGAGACTGCTGCCAAAGACCGAAATGCATGAAATGCGTGGCGTACATCATTATGCAAAGGTGTAATAACTTGTGAAGCAAACAGGACCGTAAGAGCTGTGACAATAAAAAGGCGCGGCAAAAAAACAAAAAAAAACACACACACACACACACTCACACACACACACACGCACGCACGCACGCACGCACGCAGCGCGCACACACACACACACACACAACAGGAGAACCTCTTCCTGGAACGTCAAGCATTATTTGCCCACATTGTCAAAGAACATTTCGAGCCAAAATAGGCCGTATCAGCCATCTTAGAGCTCACGGCTCCAAACTTTCAACCCCACTGGATGAAATGAATGGTCATCATCATTCTTGATGGACAAACACCATCAAATCAATACTCCACCCAGTCGCTTCACATGATACACCTTAGATCAAGAAGTCCTCTCGTTCTGCAAGACCTGAACATCCAAGTAAACCGACCCATACACATCGTCATCCCTCTCCAACGAAATGACCGTTTGCCGTATTAAACGTGGAGATCATGCATGGCCGAATGGGTAAGACCGCTCGTTATTAAACATCCCGTGTGCTGACGCCGAGGCAGCGGGTTCAGCCCCTACACCGGTCAGTTGGACCAACACGTTGACTTCTCGCCCTTGACTTGGGGACGTATATTACAAGTACCTTTTATGACGGAGCAGGTTCGCTTGATGGCAAGGGAGATTGGTAATAGGGAAAACTTATCCACACGCACAAATACGTCCTGTGTACTAGATGATAGTAGCACGTTTATGGACTACGCTTGAGTTCAAAGCGAACGAGCGCAAAAACAAAAGTCACAATAGTGAGGAAAGAACGGTAAGGGAATGTTCATTCATTCATTCATTCATTCATTCATTTATTCATTCATTCGTTCATTCATTCATTCATTCATTCATTCATTCATTCACTCATTCATTCATTCATTCATTCATTCATTCATTCATTCATTCATTCACTCATTCATTCATTCATTCATTCACTCATTCACTCATTCATTCATTCATTCATTCATTCATTCATTCATTCATTCATTCACTCATTCATTCATTCATTCATTCATTCATTCATTCAGTAGCATGTCCTTTGCAGAACCTCGCTCCCATAACAACCTTCCGGAAAACCTCTCGATCATAAGCAAGATGTCCCGCGTCCGATACACCCATCTGGAGATCACCTGCCACATCCTGCAACCATCTTCTCTTTGGCCTTCCTCTTCCTCTCTTCCCAGGCATATAAAAATAAAATGTTGTGCATATCCTTTACAGGACATCGCTGTCAACATCAGCCTCTTTCAGCTGATTGTTGATTTCTTGGCAAGATAACGCTCAGTAGTTTGCCATTGCTTTCTGAGCGGCCGGCTCACATACCCCGTAAGTTACCGACGCGATTCGAACCACTGCTGATTCTCACCGTCGTCACGTTACTTACGAGAGTATATGAGATTACGGAGAAAAGTCGTTAACCTCTAGGTCCCAGGCATATACCCCTCCATTATTGTTAAAATGTATACTTCCTAGAACAAGAGTCTGAGGGTGATCAACATGAATCTGGACACAGGAAACTAAAGACACGCTGAGAATGAACATGCAGGAGACAGTGAAATTGGCGACAGATCTAGAGTCTCTCTGACTGGCCGCGTTGAAAGCGATGTTCTGCCAAGGTTCTTCCTTCTTCGTGATGACGATGCTAACCTACTTAGATTGTGTCCCTCACACAAATGATCCTCATAAGCCACTCATACTCTCTGCGATAATACAATCATCAATACATAATATCATGGTTTATCAAATGAGACGTCACTTCCGCCCACAGCAGATCATTCCCCCCCAAAAAAGACTACTTCCGGGGCTTTATCCATGACCACAAAGAGCTTTCATACGCAAATCCTGTTGTATCTAACAACAGAAGGAGATCATAAACACCATTTCTGTCTGGATGTGTGAATAGTCGATCGTGACTTTTGTAATGGCGACATTATTTAGACGCACGGATCCGTAAAGTAGGTACTAGGTCTTTCGACTATAAGGCACAGATTTCTAGTGTCCCTAGTTTAAAATAGGAAATGCTAGAAATTTGGAAACACTGTAAAAACAACCTTTCCAAACGCAAACAAAGCCCAAGGTGAACTCTTCAAGGACATAACAGTGTTTTTATGATTGGTGCAGGATCTCTCTCTCTCTCTCTCTCTCTCTCTCTCTCTCTCTCTCTCTCTCTCTCTCTCTCTCTCTCTCTCTCTCTCTCTCTCTCTCTCTCTTTCTTTCTTTCTTTCTTTCTTTCTCTCTCGATATTTACTCTTTTTTGTTTTTCTGATAGGCTGGCAGGGAATGCACCTCTTTGTGATCGATTACCTATGGACAAGTAATGTCTCTCTCTCTCTCTCTCTCTCTCTCTCTCTCTCTCTCTCTCTCTCTCTCTCTCTCTCTCTCTCTCTCTCTCTCTCTTCTTTCTTTCTTTCTCTCTCGATACTTACTCTTTTCTGTTTTGCTGATAGGCTGGCAGGGAATGCACCTATTTTTGGTCGATTACCGATGGGCAAGGGAGCGGTGGTCGCGCGCCTGTGGAACCAGGTGGAGAAGGTGGAGGAAAAGATCGAGAACCGGTATGTGGAAATGATGAGATTGCGGGAGATTGACAGGGGTTCTGGTAGAATCTCAAAACTGAGAGGGAAGACTAGGAGAACTTTCAATCAGATAGCGGTGGGAACGATTAGTAGTGTGACTCTCCGCTGGCTGTTGAACGAGATGACTGAGCGCATATGGGAAAGTCCTGAGTGCAGTGATGTCGGTTCTTAACTCAACTCAACTCAACTCAGCTCAGCTCATCTCAACTCAACTCAACTCAACTCACCTCACCTCAACTCAACTCAACTCAACTCAACTCAGCTCACCTCAACTCAACTCAACTCAACTCAACTCACTCTGTTATTTTTTTTTTTTATTGTTTGTTTTATTCGCTTTGCTTTGAAGTCAGCCATAGTCCATACACTTGCTAATACTTCTAGTGCAGTGAACTGATTTTTGCGTGGGGATTAGCTTTCCCTATTACCAGTGTTCCTCACCATCAGGCGAGCCCACCCGTCTTCAGAGGTACTTGTAATTTACGTCCCCAAGTCAATGGCGAGAAGTCAACATTTTAGTCCAGCTGACCGATATAGATGTTGAACCGCTACCTCGACATCAGCGCACCGGATGTTTAAGCATGAACGCTCTTATCCATTCGGCCTTTCTGATCTCCACTCACACTCTCATTCTCTCACTCCTATCTTTATTTCTCTGTCTGTCTCTATCTATTTCTTCCACCATCCCTCTCTCACTATCTTACACCCTTTCTCTCAACCTATCTCCAACTCTCGGTCACCCTATAACTCTCACTCTTACTCATTCACTCCCCTCCTCTCTCTCTCTCTCTCTCTCTCTCTCTCTCTCTCTCTCTCTCTCTTTCTCTCCCTCTCAACCCCACTCTCTCACATTCCAAGATAACACTGCCATACATCTTTCAAAAACGTTCTATATAACATTTCAGGACTCCTTCTCTGTCATTTAATGCGAGTGAATTATTAAATAAGATTCTTTTCATCTTCTAAAATGCCGCGTTTGCTTGGCCTATTCTGCTTCTAATCTCTATCACGCTTCTTTCGTCTGACGTCGTCATTGCACCTAGATATATGAGATTATTGGCTTGGTTTAGAATGTTCCCTTCTGTTGTAATAACACAATTTGGTATTATCTTTTTCTTTGATGTAAACATCGTTTTCGTGTTCTTGATATTCAATGGAAGTCCTTGGTTTGCTCGAGCTATTATTACCGAACCCACGAGTTGTTGCATATCTGTTGCGTGTTCAGCTATCAATACTGTGTTGTCTTCGTATCTTCAGCTATTTATATCACAACCTCCGACTCGAATTTCTGGCCTTTCTTTGACCTCTTACATTATTATTTCGCAATAGAAACATGAGAAGAGATGCGGTGATAAAACACATCCTTGTCTTACTCTTCGTTGTAAATTTAACAACAAAAACAGCAAATATAACCCAACAGGAAAGTACTGCCATAACTATGATGCTGAAATCCAAGCAATCAAGATAGCAACAGAGAAATTACTAAATACCAGCCATGATACACAACCTGTGGTGCTATTGACAGATGCAAAATCAGTACTCGAGGCGCTCCTGTCTGGGAAATTGCCAGTACTAAGGACACTACTTTCTGAACTTAGCAGTCAGCATAAGGTCACCATACAGTGGATGTCACCCCACTGTAGAATACCTGGAAACGACAGAGCTGATCGACTGGCTAAGGAAGGAGCAAAAGAAGAACAGCCTGATGTGCCCGTTAAATACCACAACAACAACAAAAAGAATGATCACATCAGTCAGAAAGCCACCAAAACCTGCTCAAGATGACTACCACGTTATGGACAGACCAGAACAAGTAATTATGCTGCGCCTCAGAACAGGACACAATAGATTACGCCAACCATATGTATACAAAATTCAAGATTGGTGAATCAGTCATGTGCACATGTGGATTATCGTTGCAGACAACATAGCACATACTCCAAGATTGCACAAATTACAAATGTCCAGGAAAACCTTCTGGCCTAGAGAGACGACAGTGGAAGATAAACTCTATGGACCGCTGTGTGAACTAACTCTATGGACCGCTGAGTGAACTATAAAAGACAGTTGAATTCAAATAAGAGACAACATTGCAGTTATAGACATATTTCAAGCGAACGAAAGAAGAAGAATAAGCAAGTATAACATTAATGAAATTAAAAAACGACAAAGGACACATTTTACATATTTATAGACCAAATGACACTCGAGTGGTGATGTGGTCAATATCACGTGACTGCCTTTACTTCCCAAGCCATTTCTTGTTACCAGTTTTAGGCTGGGTGTATCTGAGAGCCCGCGACAATTTTTAAGTTCTGCTTTAATACGAATTCGAACCATTGACCACTGGGCGGGCAGACAAGCATGCTAGCTATCGCGTTACGTTGGCTCTCACTCCTGGCTTTGTCTGTTCGTAATTGCCTTCTTCGATCCCCTATGTAGTCAGGCCTTAGTCAGATATGACCGAGCTACCTGCTTTCTGTTAGCGCCGAATGTTGGGCGGCGCTTACCAAACCCGACATCCTACATTGTGCCAACGGCTTCGGGTGGAAGAGCGCAAATTGGAGGTTACAAGCCTTATACCTGGTGCGAGGAAATGCAACCTAAAGACAAAATGTCATGGCAGGGCAGACCAGGCCCTAAGCCTTGGTTGGCATCTGGTCTAGGATTGAAGCTTCGATAGGCGGACAGTTAGAGCATTGCTTTGCTGATCCGACAGCTTCTGCAGCTTGTCTTGTTCCAGATGTATTATTGTTATCTTTCCTCTGGAGTGAATTAGGCAGGCCGAGAGAGGGATCATGCTGTATGGGCAACACATGGTCTCTATATTTTAGCCCAGACTTTCTGCTATGGAGAGGTATAACTCCATCCCTGATCTTAACCGGTCTCGGAATCAAAGCGAGAGGTAGCAGTTACGGGTTATAAGTCCTTGTTAATTGGCGAAGACATGGGTCGCCACGGGTTACCTCTGACGGTGGGAGACACCTACAGCTGTCACTGATCAGCTACCGCCAGCCTCAAGCTGGGCAGCCCCCGGCCAATTGGGTGCTGATCCGCCACAGCCTGCCTGCTTCAATGGGTGCTTGGGGATAGGACAAAATCTGAATCGCAGGCTGTTAAACTATTGCACCAGGTACTAAAAAAGAAAAAAAATTAGAAAACTCAAGCTACGGCTTGCAACTTAGAACATAAGAACCATGTATGCAGGATTTCCTACTGATATGACGAATATTGGCGATGTGGAAAAAAAAAACCGGCTGTAATTGATGCTGAACTCAGTCGTCTTAACATTGATACTGTTGGCCTGCGGGAGACTCACCTCACTGAGGATGGGTCACTGAGGGAAAACAATTACACCTTATTTTTTTTGGAAGGGTAGAGGGCAGACAGAAAAAAGACAACATGGTGTGGGCTTGCAGTGAAGAATTCGCTACTGGGAATGATTGAAATTCTAGCTGGAGGTAATGAAAGACTATTATCCTTGCTCTTGGCAACCTTTTGTGGTTTTGTCACCATTATCACTGCATTTGCACCGACACTAACTACCTCTGATGATGTGAAGGATTCTTTCTATGAGGAGTCAGACTCTGTGATCAAGGCAGTTCCAAAATCCGACTAAATTTATATGCTCGGTGATTTCAAGGCTCGTGTGGGCAAGGAATCGAGGTCATGGCCAGTGTGCCTTGGAAAATACAACATCCGTTGCATGAATGAAAATGAGCAAAGGCTGCTGGAGCATTGCACCAGAAATGATCTGTGTACTACAAACTCCCTTTTTAAACAAAAGAGCTGCATTAGGTCACATGGAAACATCCAAGATCCGGCCATTGGCATCAGCTTGACTTCATCATTACACAGAGACAACATCTGAACCATACATCATTAACTCGAAGTTACCACAGTGCTGATTGTGATACGGATCATTCTTTGGTTGCTGCAAGGGTTAGACTGAGACTAAAGAGAATCTACACAGCTAAACACATATCTAGTCCCATGATTAATATAATTAACACCCACGATCCTGATAAGTGCTTTGAGTTTCAACGGCAACTTGAAGACGCTTTCACTGATTCATCAGAAAATTGTACAGCAAGTGAAAAGTGAGGTAAACTTAAGGAAACTATTTATAAAAGAGCGGTAGGGGTTTACTGCACTCTGGATCATAAGAGGTGTCAAGGTCCCACTTGAGTAGACAAGGGACATAATATAGACATAGGAACAGGGGATGAATAGGGGAGAGAATAGAAGAGACTCGAACAGTCTAGAAAGACGAGTCAGATGCCAAACGGTACATTAACTACGCAGTACGCCCAGCCACAACCCGGCATAAGCGTGAAAGGTGAAACCCCACGAGGTGCATGGAGGGGCGAGCTCACCGTGTCCACCTCACGAGAGAAGAGAGGCCAGACGGCAACTGGGCATTGACGGAAGAGGGTGTAGCTTCTAGAGGGAGACACATGGATAGATATTACTTAGATCCTTAAGATATTAGCGATAGACATAGATAAGATGTTGTGTATAGATACGTGTATGCTTTGTGTGATGAAAATGTATGTAATATTGTAAGTAACGTGCGAGAAGATTATTCGCCAATTGACAGACATCGTAATAAAATAGTAACGACGACAATTGAACTCAGAGTTCTGTCTTATTTATGCTCGCACGGTTCTACCTGTCTGAACCCCAGTTTTCTATCCCTGTTTACGACACGTTGACAAGAGGCAGGACTGGTTTGCGGCTACACAGCTAGACACTGCAGCCCTTGATTGATAAAAAGAAGATAGCTCTCTTAAGAAACAAGGATAGAACAACGCTTAACACTCTCAGTGAGCTGAAGCAAGCTAGGAAGGATGCGCAAAAGCCTGCCAGGCAGTGTGCAAATAACTATTGGATCAAGTTATGTTAGTCCATTCAAAACGCAAGTGATAAGGGAAACATCAGAAGCATGTATGAAGGGATAAAGAAAGCCTGTGGCTCAATGATCAAAAGAAGTGCACCACTGAAAACCTTGACTGGAGAAATCATCACTGATAAGAAACAGCAGATCGATAGATGGGTAGAGCACTATTTGGAGCTTTACTCAAGTGAGACCAAACTAGCGGATGATGCCCTCAACGCCATAGAAGCTCTACCAACTCTTGACCACCTGGACATACTTCCCGCCATAACAGAAGTTAAGTGTGCTATAAATGAACTTGCATCTGGCAAGGCTCCAGGTATGGAGCCAACTTAACTATCCGAGACCGAATAAGAAATGATGTTATCAGACAGACATGTCAATTCCCTATTCCAACTGCTGCTACGTGAGTCAAGTTACTACTGCTACTTGTTTCAAGTTACTGCTGCTACGTGTATCAAGTTACTGCTGCTACGTGTGTCAAGTTACTGCTGCTACTTGTTTCAAGTTACTGCTGCTACTTGTGTCAAGTTACTGCTGCTACGTGTTTCAAGTTACTGCTGCTATGTGTTTCATGTCACTGCCAACATAACTATACGAGACCGAATAAGAAATGATGTCATTAGACAGACAGTGGGATCAACACCACACATATTGAAAGACAGAAGCTCAACTGGTTTGGCCATCTCGCTAGAATGCAACACCATCACCTACCAGAACTGGCCCAACATCAGAGAAGGTCTGTTATGGGAGGACGCTCGAGAAGAAAATGGATTGACGACATTAAAGACATTGTACAATCACATGAAATTACAATATCCAGTTCTCCCATCGGGCGCTGGGGAGCCAATTAAAAATTATTCCTCCCCACGACGCTTAAAGGCAAAAGTGGAAGAAGATGATGATGATGACAGTTTACAAAATTATTCTGAGATCTTTTCTTATTCAGTTTTAATATTCTACATTTTTATCATTTCGTCATGTTTCACTTTATCTTGTAAGAACTCTTGATGCATCGATTCCAACTCTTTATGATAGTGGCTTCTTTCATTAGTAGCTTTCCTGTCTTTGATTTCAAACATCCTATATTTAATCTTATTTTTCTTCCCGTGAGCTCATTGATTTGTCTGTGAGTACTTTTGCGTCTTTAACAGAATTTAATTCAATTTTGTTGCACTGTTCCTTTAATCTTTCGCCATTATGTATTTATCTCGCATTTCTTTGTTTCTCATGCCGTGTTTTTTTTCTTTGTCATTGTTACTTTGCTTTTTATTGTCCATCAGCCTTAAAATTTTCTTCGTTCATCCATTTTCTCTTGGTTTTTTCCTCCCCCGTTAATATCTTAATATCTCATTGCTTGTTTAATACAAGGAGTGCGTTAGTTATCTCATTTTTCATGTATAATTTATATTTTAGATATAAACATTGTACCTGTTTCTCACAATCACCCCGTATCGTTCTTGAATTTCCTCATCTGCTCTTAGAATATCTTTGTTAAGTCTTTATGTTCTTAGAATATCTTTGTTAAGTTTTTATGTTCTTAACCTCTTTAACCATTTTTGTTTTCAATCTTATTATTATCACCGGCTCTGTGGTAAAGGAGTTGCCAATGCAATTCGTAATCCCACATACCGCATTCGAAAGATAGCTGCGGGCGATTTGGAAGCAAAACGCCTTGCGTTGGTTTTCATCCAAAGGTATTAGTGGTGATCGGTCATAAAGCAAGGGCAAACTACTGAATGTAAACTTTTCAAGAAATTACAAACCGCCAAAAACGCTGGGGTTGATTGCCACGTCCTGTAAAGGATATGCAACTTATTTTAACTATTATATGTCCACATTACGGGGCGCGAGTACAAGCGGAACAAGATAAAATAAGATCAGTGTAACAGTCAGAACCAGGCATTGTTATCACGTGTATCAATGACTGTATAATCTCTCATTTATCAGTCAATCAATCAATCATGTGACATGCCGGAAAGCGTGGGCGGTATGTAATCAATTTACCGGGGCTTTTCACCTGTTAAACGGCCTCGTATGTTTCTATGTGTTTGCAATCATCATTTAACTTCTGTTTGCCAATTCTATCAGTTGTGCTCCTCTCTTGTGTTTTATTTCTAAGCCATAATCACAAAGTGCACCTTCCATTCTTCCCTTTCCTATTTTTGAATTGTCATCTCAAACTATTATTTTGATTTCTTGTGTTTTGGTTTGAGATTGTGTTCCCAGCAAATATCAGTATCAGTAACAGTATGTAATCAATTTACCGGGGCTTTTCACCTGTTAAACGGCCTCGTATGTTTCTATGTGTTTGCAATCATCATTTAACTTCTGTTTGCCAATTCTATCAGTTGTGCTCCTCTCTCGTGTTTTATTTCTAAGCCATAATCACAAAGTGCACCTTCCATTCTTCCCTTTCCTATTTTTGAATTGTCATCTCAAACTATTATTTTGATTTCTTGTGTTTTGGTTTGAGATTGTGTTCCCAGCAAATACCCAGTTTCTTCCCTCGCCATATCTGGATTGCGTTCCGCACAAACCGATTGCGTTCCGCACAAACCGATCAGTATTTTTTAAAATTATATCATAGCTAGGCCGCGTTCCACACAAATTGATCAATTTCTTTCTTATTGTATCATAGCTAGGCTGCATTCAGAACAAACTGATCAGTTTCTTTCTTATTGTATCATAGATAGGCTGCATTCAGAACAAACTGATCAGTTTCTTTCTTATTGTATCATAGCTAGGCCGCAATCAGAACAAACTGATCAGTTTCTTTCGTATTGTATCATATCACAGCTAGGCCGCAATCAGAACAAACTGATCAGTTTCTTTCTTATTGTATCATAGCTAGGCTGCATTCAGAACAAACTGATCAGTTTGTTTCTTCCTTATTTTGTCATAGCTATCGCGCTGCTCACAAACTGACCAGTTTAAAAAATTTTTGTTTTTATTGTATCATAGCCAGGCCGCTCCTCCGAAGTCGGAGAGTGTCTGGCTGTACGGCGAGGAACCACCAGTCTGCACACCAATAAGCCAGACGTGGGGCAACGGATACTCACGCAAACCTCAAGTCCTGTATGACATCACACTGATGTTGGACAACAGGATGCCTTCATCCGACATACGGGACTTCGCGTTGGAGCTCAAGCCAACGAACACAAGCAAGCAAGCAAGCATAGCCAGGCCGCGCTACCCATAAACCAACCCGGTTCTTTCTTATTGTATCCTAGCTAGGCTGCGAGCTTCCGGACCCCAGCATGTCGGTTAGGCATTGAACCGCTACGGCCTCTGGAATATTTATCTTTGTGGCTGCGGTTTGCATTTCGCATTTTCCTCATGTTGGACTGGTAGTATATGATTTCGTCGCCCTGCTACTGAATGAGTGCGCGGCGCGACTCTGTGAGCTGTGATATTCACGTGGAATGCTTTTACATGTCCGCTTTTATTTGCACGATGACCTGCATGTTCGGAACAATGGTTACCGGCTGTTGCTGAATTGACTGAATTGCTCTTTCGGTTCACGAGTGCATTTTTCAGAAGACTCCTGGGAGTCGGCGCTGTAGCTACGGAGTTCGTGCTTTATGCGACGCCTTCAACGGGTCGCTCTGCGGAAAGAGACCGTGCCATGTGAGAAAACCCGAGTCAATGAAGTCTTTCTGGTGACTGCCGATTCCATCGGCTATGAACTGTGGTTTTCGCGGGTGACTTTTGCGTTGGCATTCTGGCGGCGACATTATGCACAAGATACCTGTGCGGGCTGTTGGATTGCCGAGACTCCTGACTGTTCCACTTTTCACATTGGACAGTGGGGAGCATTTTGTGTGATATTCACTGGCACAGGAACGGAGCATAATGGGGACGACCCGTTGCCGCGAAGTTGGAGCCTCGACTAACTAACTAACTAAGCTAGGCCGAGCTCCGAACACCTGTCGGTGGTCATGTGTTCAACCCCCTCCCCCTCCCCGTCCAGGTGTACATATTTTAAAAACTGACATGAGCCTTTAGGTGGAAGGCAAAGTCAGTAAAGGACACTTTTATCAGCTCTGGGGCCTACTAGTTTATGATGCTACCTCCTTATTGTCATAGACGACTCGACATTCGATTTGTGATGTGGTAAATGTCACGCCGGCCGCGCTTACTTCCCAGGATATTTCTGGTTCCAGTTTTAGACTGGGTCGACTTGGGAACCCAGGTCCATTTTAAATATCTGCCTCGATAGAGGTTCGAACACATGAGCACCGTCCGGCAGGTAAGATTGCTAGCTTCTGCGCTACCGCGACTGCCAGGGATTACAGGTCAACCCAATCTAAAATGGATATCAAGAAATGTTCTGGGAAATAAAGGCGGCTGGTGCTTGTCCATCAAGAACGATGATGACCATTCACTTCATCCAGTGGGGTTGAGAATTTGGAGCCGTGAGTTCTAAGATGGCTGGAAGGCATATTTTGACTCGAATATTCTTTGACAATGTGAGCAAAGAATGCTTGACGTTCCAGGAGGAGGATCTTCTGCAGTGGTTTTTTTGTTATTTTTTTTTTGTCCAGCCTTTTTCTCCCACAGCTCTTGCAGTTCTGTTTGCTTCCCAAGTGACTACACACTTGCGTAATGATGTACGCCATGCATTTCAGTCTTTGGCAGCAGTCACCCAAGTGTCGCGATGAATTCCAAAAGCTTTTAGTGAGATCTTCAGTGTGTCTTTCAAGCATTTCTTCTAGAAGCCTTGGGAGCGTTTGCAAAGGCGACCAGCGTGACAATGACAACATGATCCGTCCAGTGTCCGGTGGTCTACAACATAAGACAGAGGCTAGCACCATATACCCAACTCGACTGGGGGAATGGACAAGATTGTTTGCTGTAATTTACTCCGCTTTGTTTCAGTGCTATCTCTGTGGAGAAGGGGTTAAGAACGTAACTCGTAATCCCGCATTCCGCACTTGAAACACAGCTGCGGGAGATATGGCAACAGACCGCCTTGCGTTGATTTTCATACAGTGGTATGTGTGCCGGTCGTTCGGAAAACAAAAGCAAACTACTGAATATAAATTCGTCAAGAAATCACAAACAGCCAAACAATGCTGGGATTGACTACGACGTCCTGTAAAGTATATGCAAGTAACTTTTTGGGAGTTTGCTATACTGAATCCATCCATCATGTGCCATGCCGGAAAGCGTGGGCGGCCATGACTCGCCATTTCACTCGATCATCAGAATCGTGGGTCAGCTCAGTGTTCTTGTCTCGACCATGCCATGTGGCCAAGCCATCCACGTATGCACTTCTCAGTCTTCCCCTTGGTCTGTTCCCTTCGAACGATTTACTGAATGTAAATCTTATAATTCATGCCGTGTGACGTTGGTGATCACGTAGTACACAACCTTCTGTCTCTTGTGCAGTCATTCATTTCTGATACCGATGTACCCCCATGCCAGGATGCCAAACTGTTTAGCAAATTCTCTCCCGGTTATGTAAATACGTATTGGTAAATCTATGTTGCCAGATAGGAAATGAGCTATATTACTGCGTTAACAGTGGCCTTCCCTCACCAAATTATTATTATCAATGTCTCTGTGATAAGAAATAGATGAAACATAAACGGGGCAGATAGATGAGACAAATATGAAATAGATAACATATAAATGGGATCAATAGATGAGATAAATTTATATCTACTATTATAGAATAACTTAACCCACTCCCGACTGACTGACTGTTGTACACCATTCAAACTCTATCAGCTGAGATAATAAAAGTTCAACATTACATAACTCTTTAACATACACACTTACACAGATAATACATAAAGCATTTATTTAAGCAAAGTTCCTTTTACACCTCTAAGGCGCATAGGGCACATGGAACCAGGCCCATATTTTTATAGACCAAACGCCAATGAGTGGCTGATGTGGTCGGTATCACGCCGCCGCCTTTACTCGCAAAGACATTTCCTGGTAGCCAAATTAGGCTGTGTCGACCTGGAACCCCAGCTCAATTTTTAAAACTCGAAACCACCCTGATGGTGATCGAACCCAAGACGACCAGTGCGGCAGGCAAGCGTCTAGCCGCGACGCTACCGCGGCTGCAAGTGCATTTATTGACTGGCTTATAATGTCAGCCGCGGGGGCATTGGCGTTTGTGTGCTTGCCTGCAGAAACTCTTGTCCAGATTCAACCCATTTATCCGGATTCAATCCACTTGTCAGGATTCAATCCACGTGTCTGGATTTAATCCACTTGTCCATATTCAATTCATTTGTACGGATTCAATCAACCTGTCCGGATCTAATTCATTTGTCCGGATTCAATCAACTTGTCTAGATTCAATCCTTTTATCCGGATTCAGTCCACATATCCAGATTCAATCCACTTGTCCAGATTCAATCCACTAGTCCGGATTAAATCCACTTGTCCAGATTCAATCCACTTGTCAGGATTCAATCTCCAACAGTTAAAACAAAAACATGTCCTGATTCAGAGGCTGACTACGGATCTGTCATGTTATAGAACCATCACGCTTTGTAGGCCTGGCTGCACGGAGGAGAAGGTGGCCATTATTCCCCTCTCTTAGCAGACAGCGCACTTGCTAAACAAGCTGAACAGCGCATAAATGCCTTTGAATATATATGTTATAGACGGGTTCTAAGAATATCTTGGATCCAGAAAAGAACAAATGCATCCAAACTTAAAGAGCTGAATATTGAAGAAGGTTGGCTATTAAAGACGATAAAACAAAGAAAATTGAAATATTGTGGTCACTTGAAACGTCACGAAAGTTTGGAGAGAACAATAATGGAAGGGTATATGTCTGGGTAGAGAGGAAGAGGAAGACCAAAGAAAAGATGGGTGCGGGATGTGGCGGATGATCTCCAGATGGGTGTATCGAGTGCGGGACATCTTGTTTATGGCAGAGAAGTTTTCCGGAAGGTGTTATGGGAGCGAGGTTCTGCGAAGGACATGCTACTGAATGAATGAAGAAGACATCGACGCAGGAGTCAAGCACTTTTTCGACCACTGTCATGACATTGTCAGCGTAGTCCCGTCACGATTATACAAACCAATCCTCAATGGAGATTTGGAAGAGATACTACTTGCTTTTACATGAGTATCTCACAGGGTAGCTCTCCGTCTAGGTTCATGAGCCTGGGAGGCGGAACCAGTAAACAAATAATCGACTGGTTTATATTAACCAAGATAACTCTTGTCTGTGTTATGGTGCTCTCTGGACAATATGATAGTTAAGGCAAAAGGCACAGGTGTAATGATAAATGGCGGAAATGTTAACAGAGAGAATAGATAGACTGAGATATCCAAGAATCACTTGTGAGAGAAGCCTGTCGTTGCAGGATAATGTAGAAGGGGTTGTTAAGAGAGCTAAGAAGGGACTTGGTGCACTGAAGATTATGGCCGTAATGGACATGGAGCAAAGAATGTTGTTCATACCCTATCATCATCTGATTCTATCAGTAACTGAGTATGGATAAGAAATGCGAACAGTGCCAACGAGTCAGCTGGTGAAAATAGAGCGCATACAGAATGAAGTTATTCGGGTGATCCTAGGATGCACACGGGACAAGCAGGTATTGTTATATGCGATATATCCTAGCTTTACCAACAAGTTGAGACAGACCCAATGTGCTACATGCTAAATCATATCCACGAGTGGCTGCAGACAATGTACACCCATAACATGAAGCCCTGGACACAGTTAAGGGTCACAGACGGATAAAGGACAATCATGGATGGCCCAAGCAGAGGTTGACAATCAGAGAAGTGTGCATGCTTGAGACCATTGGAAGAGCAGATGAGTGGGTTCGTAAGTCCGATGGAAAGTCAGACCTGTGCAGGGTCATAGCCACATTAGACCCAGGAGTGCATGAATTGGCCAGCAGGCTGCGCTAGATGGGAGGTGCAACAACTGATTCATAACAATTCGCGCCTCGGTGATGTAATCATCTTCACGAATGGCTTTGTGCTAAGAGGCAAAAGAAGTGCCTGGGTGTTCATAGCGAAGGTTTACGGATGGTGGTTAGTACAGGAGAGACTGGCATATGATACGACTAATCTAAGAAAGGTGAAGGAGGCGGTCACATAGGCATTCCGTTCTCTGGAGAACAAATAGCACACACATGTCAGGATTGTAATGGACTCACGGAGCATGTAGAGAAAGGTGAAAACAGGCATTCTTCAGGAAGAGTCCATTTAAAAGTAAATAGATAGGTGTATTTGTTTCCCAGGACATGCGTGGTGGGAAAAGAGCAGGCGGACAGATTGGCTGGGTCTGCGCAGATGAGCGCTGTATTCGTCTTGAAAAGGTAGGTGTAGTCAGGGCTTTTTCGGATCATGGGTATAGCGTGGATGATCATATAAATAATCATATCCTGGAGAGAATGGAGCAACAAGGGGTGACCAGAGAATCTGGCTGACAATCAATACTCCGAGGAAAGATCAGACGGAGACATAATCAGACTACGACTGTTACTATTAGTATTGGGGCTCTTTGCTGGGTGTGGAAGATGAGAACAAAACATATACGGGAATGTCTCTCGTACTGTGATATCGGTTCTTAACTCAACTCAACTCAAACTCAATACCAAGTTTATTATCCAAACTCCAAGCTCATTTTCCAAACTCATTCTCCAAACCCAAGTTCATTCTCCAAATCCCAAGCCCATTCTCCAAACTCAAAGCTCATTATCCAAACTCATTCTCCAAACTCCATGCTCATTTTCCAAGCTCATTCTCCAAACTCCAAGCTCATTCTCCAAACTCATTCTCCAAACTCATTCTCCAAACTCTAAACTCATTCTTAAAACTCAATTTCCAAGCGCCAAACTCATTCTCCAAACTCGAAGCTCATTCTCCAAACCTCAAGCTCATACTCCAACCCCAAGCCATCTCAAACGCCAGCTATTCTTCAAACTCATTTTTCAAGCCCCAAACTCATTCCCCAAACTCGAAGCTCATTCTCCAGACTCCAAGATCATTCTCCAAACTAATTCTCCAAACTCTAAGCTCATTCTTCAAACTCATTTTTCAAGCCCAAAACTCATTCCCCAAACTCGAAGCTCATTCTCCAAACTCCAAGCACATTCTCCAAACTCCAGCTTCATTCTCCAAACTCAAAGCTCATTCTCCAAACTCCAAGCTTATTCTCCAAATCCCAGGCTTGTTCTCCGCAAGCTTGCACGCACCTTAGAGACAACACTCCAGCTTTACCACTTCAGCAAGCACAGGTGAAATAAAACCCCGGAAAGAACATCAAGCGCTTTGTGGCTGCATTGTCCCTGCTCATGGAGCACATCAACCCATGGGCAGATATGACTGGCGGACACTATTAAACACGCAAAGCCTTCTTTAGATTGCGAACATTAACGAGTCCAATCCACATATTTAATGATCAAGTAGGCATTTATTATTCATATCTTGAAACTTGACAGGCATTTTCCACGCGAGATTTCATCCTTTATTCGAGACAGTAAGAGGCTTTTTAGGCGTATTCACAGACATCGGGTGGGTGGCAATGGGGCGGTTTCTATGAATTGTGAATGTATTATGTGTATATTTAAATTTCATCTTCCCACGACGTTACTATCAAAAAGATCTCTATGTAGCTTAAGAAATGAAATAAAAGAGCGTATATTTTATGTGCATTAGTTTTTAGGTATGTCTATATGCTTGTTAAAACGTGTTTAAAGTTGCATGTATTCGCAGAAAGGGATCTTAATAAATGGATATATGGAAAAATTGTGTATAGTGAATCATCTTGTATTATTGTTCAAATTGGTTGAGCATGATAATGTTAAGGAATGTTATGGCGCAGTTAACGTGCCATATTCTTTAAAATGTATATTTATTTGTACACGGAATATTATTTCTTTCTGAAGCTAAAAAAGAGGCTTTATGTTGCAGTATATGTTGTGGTCTGATAATTTACTTTATATATTAAACGAAATTTTTATGGCATTTGCATTTTGAGATAATGGAAAACAAGGTGGAACAGAGCAGACACAATTGTAACTGCAGGCGAAACGGTAGTGCTGTTCTCAGGCCATGCAAGTAAATAGCCTAAGTAAACGGGTCTGAAATTGTGTGAAAAGTTTCGAGGTTTGAGTTTACTTGGGCTGAATCAAGAACCGACATAAGGGCGCTAGGAGCATTCTTATAAGTGCCTCGTCCTCATCTGCGACAGCCCGCGAAGAGTCCCAATACTTATGGTACTAGTAGCTGTCTGATTCTATGTAATGACAGAGAAGTAATGCTGTTGTCAGTTCTTGAGAAAAATACTAAACAGTATCTTTTTGGTGAAGTTACGTGATGCCATTGACTAACATCTAAGGGATGATCAAGCAGGTTTCCGAGCCAACCGGTCCTGCACCAATCAGATGGTCATATTATGTAAACTACTAGAGCAAAGTACAGGGTGTTTGTAAAGTCTCACTACACTTAGTATGTAGAACGAATTCGAAAAAAAAATGCAGTACATGACGTCATCAAAAAATGTGCTCCGGAGTCCATCGAGAAGCAATTTGCAGCGAATGGCTGTCGTCTGCTGAAGTAATTATGTGCACTCCAAACATAATTGTGTTATCAACCGAAGAAAGAATTCATTTAGCTGAACAACTGTTTCGAAATGGTGATCGATACATACGTAATTAACATTTCCAACACCTGTTATAATGAATACTTCATTGGTACTTTCCAGCTCTTCCAAAACAGCGTTAGACCATAGTATACCAGTGTATAATAACACGAAGGCATGTTGGTTTCTTGTTGATGTAACGTTTATTTGTGTAAGATGACAAAGCTTCGATGTTTTCCTCCACTCCAGTTAAAGGCCGGATCTTAACTCCCCTTGCCAACCCAATACGTCACGATTGAGCATCTCTCACCCTTTCACTCTCGATGCTCAATCGTGCTGTATCTGTTTCCCGCTAGATTCTAATAATACCCCAGTACTCCTCCCTTACTGTTACACCTCCCCATGTTGAATAAGAATTTTCCTTTATAAGGAAACTCTTTACTCCTAATCCCCATACTCCATTCCCTCTTTGTCTTCTAATCTTCCCTAAAATCAAGTTTGAGTAAATAATATATCTTTTAACTCTTCTCCCAAGTGATATGGTCTGCTAATAACCCCCCCCCCCCCCCCCCCCCATATACTTCTTCTTCGACTTTTTATTTATATAATACCACGTATGATAACCCTGTTAATCCAAACAGTCCTTCTTTCCTTTTTATTTCCCCAACATTATATAGTTATCTACTACATAATTCTTCATTTCTGGTTCTTTCTTGTTTCCTGTATCAAATATACATATTATAAGAACATCTCATAAACTATTTATCGAAATCTTTGACCTTATAAAATTTCTCATTCTTTACTATTCTGGTTCTTTCTTGGCTCATCCAGTTTCCTGTATCAAATATACATATTATAAGAACAGCTCATAAATTCTTTATCGAAATTTTTGACCTTATACAATTTCTCATTCTTTCAAAACCCCAGGACGTACAAAACAATGTAGTTAGAAAAAGCAAAGAAGCGGGTGCGCACCTAGTAAAACCCAAAAAGAATGAATACACGACATGACCAAAATGGACATACAGTAAATGTACATTTAAGACCCCTCACCCTTTACCTCCTTCCCAAAAAAAAAAAATTTTGTAAAAAAAATTTTTTTTTAAAACCCCTTTAAAGAATATATCATTGTTCGTTATAAAAAAATTTGGCAAAAGTTTTCAAAAACCTTCTATTTTTTCCATTGACATTGCCAACCACAATTCTTTTCCTCTTTCTTTATCTCACCTTTTACCATGACCCCATGTTCATTTTTTTAAAAACCCCTTTTAAATTAATTAAAGCTGGTTTTTTCCCCGCACCTATATCTTCCCCCCGGTACATCCCATCCTGCTATTTTATAAATACAGTGACGTGTGTGAAAGCCCTGGATACGTCTATCCATTCGTGAAACACAGGGTTCCCCAAACTATGGTTTCCCACTAGTTAAAAAATGCGTAGCTTTCCCTTAACTATTTATTTTAAAAGTTTCCCCCACCTTATATCAGTGGACAAATTATTTTTATAAACTTTTTTCCTGAACGAAAACCTTTAGCAAAAACCTCATTCATTTGAAATTTAAAAACTTATTTAAACTAATTTTATACCATGTAATCAATTCCCAAAACCCTTTTGAAATCGAAAAAAAATAAACACATCCCCCAAAATTTAATCTAAAAAAAAAAAAACACATTTTAAATGCCCAAAACATGCATGTTATCAATCAGAATAAAATATTCTATTCTACCTATCACTATTGGACCTTTTTACGGCCCAAATATTTTTTTATCAACTCAAATGCTGGGAAACCAAAATCACCCTATTCTAAATAAATTAATCAAAATTAACAATCTTTTTTAAAGATCAAATCAAGAAACAAATGAGGCTTTACAATTTGGGCTCAATAAAACAACCAAAAAATAGCCATCATATCATTATGCCCTCATGACTAAAAACAATTTTAACTCTCTTAATATTACTACGTTATTTGGGCCCCCCCAAAATTGGGCTCTCATACTAATTATTTTTATGACCAGAAGATAAAAATTCCTCTGTATACCCGTTAACTACAGACCAACTATAAACAAATCAGTTTTCAGTAATCAACATTTTCTATACCTTTTCCCCTCATAACATAACATCCAAAAAATCCTCTTAAGTAAGGGACTGTAAACTACATGTTGAATCCTTTTTTTTTTTTTTTTTGTAATGTGGCCACTAATCCCTTTTTGACTCAATGTAGATCTGGTCTGTCTATTATTTCTTTGGCAAACATCAACTAATAACTTTTTAATCCTTATCGTTAAAAACGGGATTTCTAGCAACAATAAAAATTCATTCACCCTTGTACCAATACCTCAAAACCACATTTTCCACTTCCACCGTTTCGTATACTTCCCTTTAAGCATCACTTACAGTTCTAAATCCTGAAACTTTAACTTGCCATCCGCGTACTTTTTAAATTTTTCTATCTCCTACGTTTCCACTTCCTCAACAACTCCAAGGTTTTTCTGAATAAGGGGCTAACTCTACATCAATATCCTCTTCTTCGTACAACCTACTAGTTTCCTCCTACTACTATTGATCTGACTTTTCATCCTTTCTTCTTCTTCGTCTGGGATTTCTCTTTTTAGCTGCCGCTAATCTCTTCCGTTCAAACATCCCCCCTAAATTTTTTCGATCACTCTTTCTTAAGGATCTTTCCCGTAGAGGGATATCGTCTCCGCTTTTTGAAAAACTCTAAAATTTTCCTCTGTCTTTTCCTTCTTTATCTCTTTGATTTTCCAAACTTCTTTTCGTTGGGTTGCCCAGTATTTTTTTAAAAGGAGCACCTTTTTCTTCTTTTCCCTACTATCATAAAGAGTTTCATTCACCTTTTTTTCTTTTCCCTTGGTTTTCGGAATTGGGCTGTTTTTTGAGTATCTTCGTAACTTGGATTTGCTAGCACTGATTTTTGGGTTTTGGTTCTTTTTTAAGATCTGGGGTTACTGTAATCCTCTAAGATCTGGGGGTTTCTGTAGGGTCCTCTAACCAAACCCGTTCATCCAAAAAATTTTTTGCATCCGAATAATAATTATTTTATTAAATTTTTATTTTTTATCCCATCTTCATCTCTTCTTTAAAGTTCACGTGTGCCCTTGCTATATGTGCTGTGACCTGGTTCTTTATAATATACGATACATTCCAGTTTTTTCCAAAACGTAATAACCTGGAAACCAACGAGCATCAAACTTAGAGTTTTTTTCTATGCTTCTTGTAATAAACCCCTATCACCTACCTTAACTCCTGTAATTTTGTATTTACATTTTTGTACTTTTTCTGTCTTTCCCTAGCTTTAATTATATTATTCCTTAACCTCACATGTGCTTTATGCATTTCTTGTATTATGGTCTCTTGAAATTCCTTTTACCCATATATTTCCGTCTAGGGTTTTTAAAAAATTACTTTTAAATATATTGGTTCTCTCCCCTGTATTTAAAAAAAATGGCGAAAAACCCGTGCTCTCATTTTTATTTGTACGAATAGCGCTAAGAGCAGGTCCCAAAAATAGATCCAATCTTTTTCATGTTCATCAATTCCCTTTTCCATAATGTCGTATAAAAGTCCGATGTTGACGCTCGTTTTTTCGCATTTGAAGAAGGCTATAAAAAGAGG
>JACEFZ010016346.1:0-50000 GCA_014155875.1 Cepaea nemoralis
GAAACATGCCCAATAACTAACATTTTGGAAAAACGAAATGTCAAACATTTGTATCAAAACCATGTCACAGATTGAAATTGCTTGTATTATTATTGTATATTTTATGTAACAATTGTATTGAAACCTCTTGGCACGGATCTCTTGAAAGTATCAGAACAATTTCTGGACTTGAGTACAAAATTTCAGTACATGGAAAAGTGGACATATTCAATTTAAATGGGTTGAAACTAGACTATGCTAAACAAGACACGGAAACGAGTAGACAAATGAAACGAACTGATGACAAAAACAAAAGGACAATCACCCAACTGAATGACAGTCCGTCCTATGCCAGACATGACAATGAGACAAATGAACAGACGCAACAAACTGTTGACAAAGACAAACGACAATGTCCCGACAGAATGACACTTTGACAAACGAAGCATCGTTAACGACGCACTCTCACGACAACAAAAACGACGAAGAGATATGGACATTACCGACATTCTGTGATATCGACAACGACAACAAATTTGACGACATAAACAACGAAGACATATGGACATTACCGACGTTCTGTGTTAGCTACAGCGACGACAAAACTGACGACATATTGACTGTTGACCTTGACGACGACGACAACTGACATTGAAGACAATTTACAAACAGTAGCACCTGTGATAAATCAGACGGACATAGACGATACTGAAGTCCCTATACCAATCATGACTAACGACGGGAGCATTGACGACATTCATATCAGTGACACATTAACACAGCGACAACGGCAATACAATTTGCCTATCCTGGATAACTACAAACCTATCCTTTCTAACAAACCTTGTATTATCCTGGTATTAAACCACTTATTGCATTTTATGATATCTAACTTCACTTCTCATCTACTTACCCTAAAACAAATCTTCAACCAAATTTCTCTTTTCGGACTTACTATCAAACCTTCCAAGGTTGAAATAGGTTATACAGAAATAGACTTCCTCGGTCACAGAATTTCTCAAGGTAAATTACTGAACTGATGAGAAAATTGTTTCCAAGATTTTGAATCTAGAAGTACCTACCACAAAGAAGCAGATTAGGAGCGTACTAGGTCTCATTAATTATTATTCCAAATTCATTCCACATTGGGCAGAACTCACCTCAGTTTTTTCTGATATGTTAACTAAAGATCATCCATCGAAAATTTGTAAAAGTACCAGCTTAGATGATGCAATGTGTAGATTGAAACATATTTTTTCAAATCCTCCAGTGTTACGATTACCCAACATAAAATTACCTTTTATCTTAACCACAGATGCAAGCGCCATAGCTATAGGAGGTTGCTTGATGCAGGAAGTCGACGGAATTAGACACCCTATTCTCTACGTGAGCAGAAAACTTAAGAAGGCTGAGACTCGGTATGCAACAGTTGAATTGGAGTGTTTAGCCCTATTGTTTTGTATACTGAGGCTCTCGAAGTTCCTTTTAGGGAGCCACTTCCTGGTCCTCACCGACAGTTCGCCATTGTTAGTCCTTAACCAAGGGTCGCCCAAGAACCACAGGTTACAAAGATGGCGTTTAT
The DNA here is from genome assembly GCA_014155875.1 of Cepaea nemoralis. Classification (NCBI taxonomy): domain Eukaryota; kingdom Metazoa; phylum Mollusca; class Gastropoda; order Stylommatophora; family Helicidae; genus Cepaea; species Cepaea nemoralis. The sequence continues at coordinate 1,562 of JACEFZ010016346.1, forward strand.
TACTTGAAGATTATGACTTTGAAATACGCCATATCAAGGGCACCGACAATATTCTGGCCGACGTTTTATCACGCCAGTCAAATGCGCCAGTAGAATGACACTACTCATTCAACCACTAGCCATATTATATACTGTGATACTTTTATACCGTTTCATATAAGTGTACCTATACACCGGCTAAAGTACTCTTAGTCATTAGTTTATTACAACACCCATGAACACGGTACTTCAAAAGCTATACCATCAAGTGCCTAAACTCTATTACTAGACCATCAAGAAACAGTAACTGTGTTTATTTCAACCAGTAAGATCAACCAGAACAAACCAGGAACACTGTAATATTTCATACGAAACATGGAAAAGAACCCATAATTTACTGTTGCTACAAACATTGCAAACAGCCGAAATAGTACGACATCAACTACGACACGCAAGAGACAGCTATACGAACTTTAACATTTATAGCAAAACACAGGAACAACAGGACGGCAACACGCACATCATCGTTGGAGTTAATTAACTAGTTAATTTAATTAAATATGTATTATATTTCCATTATTGATGTATATAAATTGTGTTAACCTGTAATTTGTACATATTCTACTTTAATATTACAGGCGGTGCCATTCATAGGCTAAGAAAACCCGTCCTATACAATTGTCTCTATTTAAATTATAACCTAGTTTTCCTTCATCGTACAGAAAGTACGTTTTTTCTTAAAGGGCGAATATCGCCTAGCCCATTGTTTCCAAGGGCAATAACATTTACCTTAACTTAAATTATATATTTTAATCGAATACTATTGTGTTTGAAAGACGAATGAATGAATGTGTGAAAGGATTAAATAAGAGAACGATACACTTGGCGGACAAATTGTACGCAACACGTATTTATTGTAATTTGTCTGCGTTTTTGATGTAAAAGTACATAACTTGTCTAATTTGTGAATACATGTATAGAACTTAGTTTAGTATTCAGCTTAGTTAGTAAATAGTTAACATACTTAGGTTAGCATTTAGGATATAACTAAGCATCACTACTTGGAATGCCGGATCATGTAGTGCACACAGTGCAAGGATTCATGATTGAGGTTATCCCAACTCGTGACGCTTGGAAATACACCATCCATTCAGCACATACACAAACCTGAAAACTCAACACTTTCAATTTAAAATACAGTCACTTTATTAGAGACATCAACTTATTAGTCAAACACACTAACAAGCCAACAGGGACACATGTAGTCTGAGGGGGATAAGAGAACATCGTAACTACATATTTAGCATTGGATGACATACGAGAGTAAAAGTGTATTAAAATGCACTCACGAATCAAGATTTGAAAGTGTACTTAACTAGCCAGGACTTCGGTCCTGTTAACTCTCTTTAACCAGAGATTAATTGTCTGGGCACCAATAGGGTGCGTGAGAAGGGCGAGTTGTCAATACAACTGTTAAAACGCCACGTAACTTCGGTCTGATAAGCATTGTTAAGGACACAGGAGACAGAGTGATCTCTTTAGCAAATCAGACAAGTAGTGTATGGGAGAATACATGAGTTACTAATGCCATTATGTAGTTTACCAAGTTACTGTCCACCAAACTACAAACCCCAACTTTAGATGAGTCGATGACAGAATTAGAATAAATCTAATTAACCAATAACAAGCCAGATCAGGAGGGGAGAGGGGAATCCTGTCATCACCTCACCTAAAGTAACCAGTAGATAGAATTAGAGGGCTGCAACTCTAGCCCAAGAGAGACAACCGAGTTGCTCAGACTAAGAAAAGTCCAGAACCTTCTCGAAGGTCAAACAGTGAGTCCATGGGTCCGTGGACACTAATGTGGCCCGCCTGAAGCGGGGTCCACGAGGAACTCGAACAGGGTTACCGCCCGTCGAATAGCGACACGCGGTAAACCGGCAGAGGACAAACGGACTGAGACCAGGCAACAAGTGCCTGCCTGAGAGGGACTCGTTAGCTCTTTGTATAGAGATAGAATATAGGCTAGATAGTGTGCTAGTTTGTTATATGAAATGTTTGATGGTCTATAATCTGTGATATGATGCTGATGTAAAGCGCGGGCTGTTAACCCACTGCGCCAACTGTAGATTGCCACAATAAATAGGCTATATTATAGCGAACGTATTTATTGTTTGTATTGATTAACACCTGTGTGAACCCATTAAGTTACCTAGACAAAGTAAGACGTTAACACAGATGTGTGGTATAATTACAGCTGTCAGAGTTATCTTACTAAACAGGACTACAGATGTGTGGTATAATTACAGCTGTCAGAGTTATCTTACTCAACATGACTACAGATGTGTGGTATAATTACAGCTGTCAGAGTTATCTTACTCAACATGACTACAGATGTGTGGTATAATTACAGCTGTCAGAGTTATCTTACTAAACAGGACTACAGATGTGTGGTATAATTACAGCTGTCAGAGTTATCTTACTCAACATGACTACAGATGTGTGGTATAATTACAGCTGTCAGAGTTATCTTACTAAACAGGACTACAGATGTGTGGTATAATTACAGCTGTCAGAGTTATCTTACTCAACATGACTACAGATGTGTGGTATAATTACAGCTGTCAGAGTTATCTTACTAAACAGGACTACAGATGTGTGGTATAATTACAGCTGTCAGAGTTATCTTACTCAACATGACTACAGATGTGTGGTATAATTACAGCTGTCAGAGTTATCTTACTAAACAGGACTACAGATGTGTGGTATAATTACAGCTGTCAGAGTTATCTTACTCAACATAACTACAGATGTGTGGTATAAGTACAGCTGTCAGAGTTATCTTACTAAACAGGACTACAGATGTGTGGTATAATTACAGCTGTCAGAGTTATCTTACTAAACAGGACTACAGATGTGTGGTATAATTACAGCTGTCAGAGTTATCTTACTCAACAGGACTACAGATGTGTGGTATAATTACAGCTGTCAGAGTTATCTTACTAAACATGACTACAGATGTGTGGTATAATTACAGCTGTCAGAGTTATCTTACTCAACATGACTACAGATGTGTGGTATAATTACAGCTGTCAGAGTTATCTTACTCAACAGGACTACAGATGTGTGGTATAATTACAGCTGTCAGAGTTATCTTACTCAACAGGACTACAGATGTGTGGTATAATTACAGCTGTCAGAGTTATCTTACTCAACAGGACTACAGATGTGTGGTATAATGACAGCTGTCGGAGTTATCTCCTCTCTTCCAGCTGTTAGAGTTATCTCCTCTCTTCCAGCTGTATGAATTACATCTTGTAGCCGCCCATCTGCTGTATTGGTGTTAATGACGTCGTCATCATAGTGGTGGTACTGTCAATTAAGCTCATGTACACATCGTGCCATTGTGACCAACCGTCGTGGCTATTGACAACCGGTCCTCTCTGCTCGGTTTCTTCGCCAGACACAACGTCACTTTCTACATTCAGTCAAGTATCTTCACGTGTCAGTCATGTATCTTCACGTGTCAGTCAAGTTTCTGTAAACGTCAGTCAAGTATCATCAACAATCAGTTTACGCATACCTACACAGAATACGACCGACGTATTCTTACACCATCTCTATGGCTTGATGATGACATTGCCAGCCGACTTATTCATATGAAAAAGACATTGTTCTGTTGTGATCTCTTATTTTTTGTACAGTGGTTTTCTTTCCCAGAGACAAGGTCTCTATTATTTATTAAATTTTCTTTCTGTTTTTTAATTTACTGTGACTTGTTATTTTTCTTATCTGTGATAGATAATTATCTTAGTGTGTACTTAACTCTCAGGGCAACCTCGAGTAGGCGGTAGAATTATACTTTTTTTTCCCCCGTTTCATATCCTGTATAGGACATCGCAGTCAACACCAGCATTTCTACCATGTGATCTCTTGACAAGTTTACGTTCAGTAGTTTGCCATTGCTTTCTGAACGACCGGCACCGACACCAACGCAAACCCAACGCAATCCGATCTGCTGCCAAATCGCGAGAAGATGTGTTTCAAACGCGGGTATACGGGATTACGAACCGCGTTCATAACCACAAAGCCACAGAGACCACCACAATTATACTAAGGGGCAGAAATAAGAAATATTCCTAATAATAATATATAGACAAGCTACTGGTGTCCCACCCCCATCTTAATACATGTGTTCACATGCATCCATTGTGGAGGAACATTTGCGGCGCGAATTGGTCTGAACTGTCAAATTCGCTACTACCATGAGTTGTAGTTATTATGCCTTTTGTTTGTTTGTTTTGAAGCACGATGTAACAAACTATCGTCTGTCCAGATGGCAAAGTGACAGTCAGAAGGTATGGGCGCGCGTGTTCACACAAACACACACACACACACTCACTTATATGCACGCACGCACACACGCGCTCGCGCGCACACACACACACACACACACACACACACACACATATATATATATATATATATAGGTGTCAGGTCTTAGTCAGATATGGCTGAGCTACCGTATAACAGTAGACGGTACTACCTGGTTTCTGTTAGCGCTGAACGTTGGGCGGCGCTTACCAAACCTGACACCCCACATTGTGCCAACGGCTTCGGGCGGAAGAGCGCAATTGGGAGGGTACAAGCCTTACCCTGGTGCGAGGAAATGCAAGCTAAAGACAAAATGTCATGGCAGGGCAGACCAGGCCCTAAGCCTTTGTTGGCGACTGGTCTAGGATCGAAGCTCCGACAGGCGGACAGTTAGAGCATTGCTTTGCTGATCCGGCAGCTTCTGCAGCTTGTCTTGTTCCAGATGTAGGGGTGTTACCTTTCCTCTGGAGTAAACTAGGCAGGCCGAGAGAGGGATCATGCTGCATGGGCAACACATGATCTCTATATTTTAGCCCAGGCTTTGTGCTATGGAGAGGCAATAACTCCATCCCTGGTCTTAACCGGTCTCGGAATCAAAGCGAGAGGCAACTGTTACGGGTCATCCCTGCGCTTGGCAACCTCTTGTGGGTTTGCCACCATTATTACTGCATATGCACCGACACTCGATTCCTCTGATGATGTGAAGGATTCGTTCTATGAGGAGTTAGACTCCGTGATCAAGGCAGTTCCAAAATCTGACTACATTTATATGCTCGGTGATTTCAATGCTCGTGTGGGCAAGGACTCGAGTTCATGGCCAGTGTGCCTTGGAAAATACAACATCGGTCGCATGAATGGAAATGGGCAAAGGCTGCTGGAGCATTGCACCAGTAATGACCTATGTATTACAAACTCCTTTTTTAAAACAAAAGAGATGCATAAGGTCACATGGAAACATCCAAGATCTGGCCATTGGCACCAGCTGGACTTCATCATCACACGGAGACAACATCTGAACCATATATCATTGACTCGTAGTTACCACAGTGCTGACTGTGATACGGATCATTCTTTGGTTGTTGCAAGGGTTAGATTGAGACCAAAGAGAATCTACACAGCTAAACACAAATCTAGCCTCAGGATTAATATTATTAACACTCATGATCCTGAAAAGTGCTTTCAGTTTCAACAGCAACTTGAAGACGCTTTCACTGCTACACCAGAAAATTGTACAGTAAATGAAAAGTGGGGTCAACTTAAGGAAACTCTTTATAAAACTGCTGTAGGGGTTTACGGCACTGTGGATCATAAGAGGCAGGACTGGTTTGCGGCCAACAGCGAGACTCTGCAGCCCTTGATTGATAAGAAGAAGAAAGCTCTCTTAAGAAACAAGGAAAGACCAACGCGTAACACTCTGAGTGAGCTTAGGCAAGCTAGGAAGGATGTGCAAAAGGCTGCCAGGCAGTGTGCAAATGATTATTGGATCAAGTTATGTGAGTCCATTCAAATCGCAAGTGATAAGGGAGACATAAGAAGCATGTATGAAGGAATAAAGAAAGCCTGCGGTCCAGTGATCAAAAGAAGTGCACCATTGAAAACCTTGACTGGAGAAATCATCACTGATAAGAAACAGCAGATGGACAGATGGGTAGAGCACTATTTGGAGCTTTACTCAAGTGAGACCAAACTAGCGGATGATGCCCTCAACGCCATAGAGGCTCTACCAACTCTTGACCACCTGGACACACTTCCCACCATAACAGAAGTTAAGTGTGCTATAAATGAACTTGCATCTGGCAAGGCTCCAGGTAAGGATGGGATTCCAATAGAGGTTATCAGGAGTGGGCAAGACACACTCACTATACAGATCCACCAGCTAATAGAGCTATGCTGGCGTGAAGGACAAGTCCCACAGGATTTCAAAGATTCAAGCATCATAACACTGTACAAGAACAAGGGTGATCGGAGCGACTGCAACAACTATAGGGGTATCTCACTTCTGTGTATTGTTGGAAAAGTATTTGCCAGAATTGTTCTGCGCAGACTTCAAGTCCTAGGAGATCAAGTCTACCCCGAATCACAGTGTGGCTTTCGACAGAACCGGTCTACCACTGATATGATATTCTCATTGCGACAAATGCAAGAAAAATGCCGTGAACAGAATCAACCACTGTTTATTGCCTTCATCGACCTCACAAAGGCATTTGATTTGGTCAGTCGTGAGGGTCTGTTCAAGGCACTAAAGAAGATTGGCTGCCCACCAACTCTTCTGTCCATTGTGGAATCGTTCCACACAGGCATGAAGGGTATAATCAAGTTTGATGGTGCAACTTCTGAAGAATTTGAAATCAAGAGTGGAGTTAAGCAAGGTTGTGTACTAGCTCCCACCCTCTTTGGAATATACTTTTCACTTCTACTGAAATATGCATTTCATGATCAGGATGGTGGTATATACATTCACTCACGCTCAGATGGCGGCCTCTACAATGCTCAGAGATTGAAGGCTAAGACCAAAATTAGGAGGGTACTGATCAGAGAGTTGCTTTTTGCAGATGATGCTGCAGTTACGACCCACTCTGAGGAAGAATTGCAATGTCTACTATCTGCATTCTCCAATGCTTGTTCTGAATTTGGTTTAACAATTAGCAAAAAGAAGACACAGATTATGTCACAAGGTGCACATGGGGTACCATCAATCTTTATTGACGACGCCGAACTAGAGATAGTAGACCATTTTACATATCTAGGATCAGTGGTAAATGGCAAATTATCCCTAGATCAGGAAATCAACATCCGGATTGGTAGGGCAGCAACAACAATGCACAGGTTAAGAAAAAGAGTCTGGGAGAACAGGAAGCTTACTGCCAAAACAAAAGTCCTTGTCTATCAAGCCTGTGTCCTTAGTACTCTTCTCTATGGCAGTGAAACCTGGACAACTTACTCACACCAAGAGAACAACTTAAACAGCTTTCATATGCGTGTCTGCGAAGAATTCTTGGTATTAAGTGGCAAGACAAAATCACAAATACTGAAGTATTGGAAAGATCAGGTTGTGTGACAGTTTATTCCATGCTCAGTCTTCGTAGACTTAGATGGATAGGACATCTTAGGAGGATGGATGATGGTAGAATACCAAAGGATATCTTTTTTGGTGAATTGCAGATGGGTGGGAGATCTCGGGGTCGGCCTCTACTGCGATACGGGGATGTGTGTGGGCGGGACGTGATTGATGCGGGCATTGATAGTGCACATTGGGAGCGGGTCGCCGCTGGGCGTGTTGCGTGGAGGGCAAATATCGGAAATGGAATAAGGTCAAAGGAGAAAATTATTGCAGAGGGGTCACACACCGGGCGTTTGAGACGTGGGATGGTGCATGATGGTGGAGATGACCACGTGTTCACATGCACCCACTGTGAACGGACATTTACAGCGCAAATTGGCCTTATCAGTCACACTCGCTACCGCCATAGTTAAAAGTTATTATGCCTTTTTAAAGCACAAACTATCGTCTGTCAAGACGGCAAGGTGCCAATGAATATATATATATATATATATATATATATATATATATATATATATATATATATATATATATATATATATATATATATATATATATATAAGTTGTATGTCCTTCACAGGACGTAGCAGTCAACCACAGCATTTTCGCTGTTCGTCATTCCTGGGCAAATTTTACGTTCAGTAGTTTGCCATTGCTTTCTGAACGACCGGCACCTATACCTTTTTCGAAAAAATCAGCACCGCTAGGATTCGAACCCAGGTATACGGGCTCACAAATCGCGTTCGCAAACTCTTAGCCACGGAGACCGGTTATATATATATATACACACGAGGGCAGGTCAGAAAGTTATGCAGCACAATTATTATCCCAGCTAATAATAAAGAAACTAGCATTATATTTGCACCAATTGAAGTTTATAATCTGTTGAAGGTGTATAACAAACTGAACGGGGTCGTGCTGTGCTATGATACAGAAAGGCGGCCGCATCAGGCGGCACAGTAAGGGGGGTTCATAAGGGGGCGGCATATTTAATGAAACAAACATGTAAGGAGCGGCATTTCGAAGACTTGCATTATACTGAGGAAATCAACCACACGGTACTGAAATTGAACTTCTGTAAACCAATTCTAACCGCGACACGAAATCGTTGAAATAGGCAGATATTAATTACGTACGTTACAAGCAGCGGATTGTTATAGAATTCTTGATCGCAGAGAAAGAAACTGTTGTTAATATTCGCAGACGTTTCGTGTGCTGTTTATGGCACTTTTGTAGTCGATAGAAGCACAGTTAGTCGCTGGGCGCAGAGAGATTTTGGTTTCTGCAAGTGGAGATATAGAGCTGGCTGATAAGCCGCACTCTGGACATGCTACCACAGCCACCTGCCAGATTATGTTGGACCATGACTAGCACAGATAGGTGAATTACTAACTAACTAGCAGAGATAGGTGAATTACAAACTAACTAACTAGCAGAGATAGGTGAATTACAAACTAACTAACTAGCAGAGATAGGTGAATTACTAACTAACTAACTAGCAGAGATAGGTGAATTACAAACTAACTAACTAGCAGAGATAGGTGAATTACTAACTAACTAACTAGCAGAGATAGGTGAATTACTAACTAACTAACTAGCAGAGATAGGTGAATTACTAACTAACTAACTAGCAGAGATAGGTGAATTACTAACTAACTAACTAGCAGAGATAGGTGAATTACAAACTAACTAACTAGCAGAGATAGGTGAATTACTAACTAACTAACTAGCAGAGATAGGTGAATTACTAACTAACTAACTAGCAGAGATAGGTGAATTACTAACTAACTAACTAGCAGAGATAGGTGAATTACTAACTAACTAACTAGCAGAGATAGGTGAATTACTAACTAACTAACTAGCAGAGATAGGTGAATTACTAACTAACTAACTAGCAGAGATAGGTGAATTACAAACTAACTAACTAGCAGAGATAGGTGAATTACTAACTAACTAACTAGCAGAGATAGGTGAATTACTAACTAACTAACTAGCAGAGATAGGTGAATTACTAACTAACTAACTAGCAGAGATAGGTGAATTACAAACTAACTAACTAGCAGAGATAGGTGAATTACTAACTAACTAACTAGCAGAGATAGGTGAATTACTAACTAACTAACTAGCAGAGATAGGTGAATTACAAACTAACTAACTAGCAGAGATAGGTGAATTACTAACTAACTAACTAGCAGAGATAGGTGAATTACAAACTAACTAACTAGCAGAGATAGGTGAATTACAAACTAACTAACTAGCAGAGATAGGTGAATTACTAACTAACTAACTAGCAGAGATAGGTGAATTACTAACTAACTAACTAGCAGAGATAGGTGAATTACTAACTAACTAACTAGCAGAGATAGGTGAATTACAAACTAACTAACTAGCAGAGATAGGTGAATTACTAACTAACTAACTAGCAGAGATAGGTGAATTACTAACTAACTAGCAGAGATAGGTGAATTACAAACTAACTAACTAGCAGAGATAGGTGAATTACTAACTAACTAACTAGCAGAGATAGGTGAATTACTAACTAACTAACTAGCAGAGATAGGTGAATTACTAACTAACTAACTAGCAGAGATAGGTGAATTACTAACTAACTAACTAGCAGAGATAGGTGAATTACTAACTAACTAACTAGCAGAGATAGGTGAATTACAAACTAACTAACTAGCAGAGATAGGTGAATTACTAACTAACTAACTAGCAGAGATAGGTGAATTACTAACTAACTAACTAGCAGAGATAGGTGAATTACTAACTAACTAACTAGCAGAGATAGGTGAATTACTAACTAACTAACTAGCAGAGATAGGTGAATTACTAACTAACTAACTAGCAGAGATAGGTGAATTACTAACTAACTAACTAGCAGAGATAGGTGAATTACTAACTAACTAACTAGCAGAGATAGGTGAATTACAAACTAACTAACTAGCAGAGATAGGTGAATTACTAACTAACTAACTAGCAGAGATAGGTGAATTACAAACCAACAATTGTCCGTGCAGCTTTCCATAAGCAAAGGTGATGCGATTGAACATTTAAAAAAAAACCTGGGATATTCAAAGATATGTGCAAAATGGGTTCCTCCAGCTCCCACGGAGGCCCATAAGGCCAAAAAGGACAGTTTGTTCAGAATTGTTGACAACAATTTGTTAGGAATTGTTGCGGCATTTCGAGACAGACGGGTATGTTTATTTTTGTCAAACATTGTGACAGGAGACGAAACTTGCGTTCATCATTCTGAGCCGGAGACAAAATGGCAGTCAATGAAGTGGCATCATCCTGAATCACAAGCGTGGAAAAATTTCAAAATAACTCATGCGCACATTGATGGGGTTATTCTTGTGGACGTGGCACCAAAAGGTGGAACCATCAATTCGAAAATGTACACCAAAATACTCATACAACTCAATTGTCGTCACTTCGTCTTGGGGAGGATTATTTGGCGCCCCTTCGCACGATGGGTGTCCCTGGATAGTGTCATACCATGTAATTCTACAGTGTCTTTGATGTCATGAATCCATTTTCTTCTCTGGCGTCTTCTTGCTCTCGAGGCAGATCTTCTTTGATGTAGGGCCATTACTGGTAGTTGATGGTGTGTTATTATAACGAGATGGCTAAACCATTCTACCGTTCAGTAAATGTGGGACAATGTGTTGATTCCATGTCTGTCTGATAACATTATTTCTTATTCGGTCTCGGATAGTTAAGTCAGCAGCTCTCCTCAAGCATCTCATCTCACAGGTATTGATTATCCGAAGTGTGATTTTGATAATGTCCCAGTTTGACATTGGTAGCATAGTATTGGTGTGAATATGCTATTTTATATATTTGAATAACGAAGACACAAACCACAGATTGTACCATTTATTTCCTGGCATGTTTCGCTGCATCTCGTCAGGTACATACTGCAGTAGTCACACAACATAGAGTAAAATAACTAGATACATCCTTCAATGTACACGTGTTAGCACGGTAATATCAATTGTTTACCATGGTAATTTTAAATTGACTATCATGTCTTTCTGTTTGCACAAAACTGGCCTATGTACATGAATCATTATGGCGTCTGCAAACTTTAACAAACGACTATTTTGTGTATGAAACAACACGCGAAAAGCACTGTCTCTATCACATGACCGGTTTCCATGACATCACGTGCAATGGACGACGCCGGCAGTTTGTTATTGTGGTGTGTCAGCCTTCCCATGATCCCATCGCCTGTGTGAAGTATATTGTCAATCCAGCTAGGTATATGTTCAACAGTCCTGCTGTGTAACTGACGCTCTGTTTTGCCAATGTAGGTAGACTCGTACCTGCATGTGAATTGGTAAATGCAATTGGATTTGGCGTAAAGGGTGTAGATTATTTTACTGCTGGGGTGTGTTGTGTGTCTCCCGTGTGTTGCCGGGGCCCATAAGGGAAGCAAAGAATAGCAACACTGCAGCCTACCACGCATGTCGTAAAAGGCGACTAAGGAGGCTTGATGGTTCCGTCGCCATGCTACTGAGTGAGTGCGTGGCGCGACACTGTGAGCTGTGAGTTTCGTGTGAAATGCTTTTGAATCTGCCAGAGGTTGTTTGGAACGTGACTGCATGTTCGGAGCGATGGCAGATGGCTATGTCCCAGAGTTGACTAGGTTTTGCCTTATGCAGAAATGCGTGGCTGCTGGGCTTCTGGTTGACTGCCACTGCCATCGACGATGAACTGTATTTCGTGGACTGTGTGGCTGAACATCTAAGAAACATCCAGATGGGAAAATGACTGCCGATTCCATCAGAGATAAACTGGATGTTTCGTGGGGGACTATTGTGTTGACATTCTGGCGGCAGCATTATGCACAGTGTATCTGTGCGGGCTGTTGTTTGTCGAGACTCCTGTCTTTTCCACTTTTCACATTGGGCAGTGGGGAGCGTTTTGTGTGATATTCACTGGCACAGGAATGGAGCATAATGGGGACGACCCGTTGCTGTGAAGTTTGAACTGCGACTAACTAACTAACTAACTAACTGCTGGGGTGGGAATAAATATGGTTCAACACCTAATAATTAAATAAATTATACAATCTATGGTTTGTGTCTTCGTTATTCAAATTCACTACGGAAACACATTTTTTTTTCATTATATCACACACACACACACACACACACACACACACACACACACACACACACACACATACATAGTGCAAACCGCTTAAGGCAATCTCAGCGAATTTATGTTGTGAGTAACAATATTGTATTGTACGTTGTAAATGCGTTACTATATGCTTGGACTCTTATAAGAGGGGATTTCTGATAAGAGGAATTATTCCTTAAGTCCCATGTGAGTTCGCCTTATCAGGTCTGTACTGTATAACCAATTGTTGTCATAAGCATAATAAACAGATGTTAATATACAGTGTTATGTTAATCTCTGTGCCTGGTCGTGTTGTCCTGGCTAAGGTGTGTGCTAGCTGACCCGGCAGCAGAGATGATAGTGAACTGCACTGGCAATGACACGAGTACAGTTCAACGCCGAGGCTCGTCCCTTGCCAAAGTGAGGTTGAAATGGGCCACCTATTATCCAGGCCTACAGGATTTGATGGCGCTGTCATTTTACAGGCCCATAACAGGAAACTGCCCGGGAGCGATTTATTTCCATTTGTTAACATTTGTTTCATAATTTCGTACTGATGCATGATAAGGCAGACGTGGTTGCGGCCTTGTGGGAGAACGTGTACACCTCGGAGGAACAAATGGATCACCATGGTCTGGCTAGAATGCGACAGCGAGGGGTGACAAGGGGATCTGGCCGACGATCGACGCTCAGAGGAAAGGCGAGACGGACATATAATCATATTGCAACTGGTACTATTGGGGTTGAAATTCTTCGCTGGCTTCTGAGGGTGGGGAAGGAGCGCTTATGGGAATGCCCCGAATGCTGTGATGTCGGTTCCTAAACCAATCAATCATTCATAATTTCGTAATGTAACTGTAGTTGGTCACTTGGTTTCACTTTTCTTTCAATGTCTTCCATAATTCTCGAGCAATAGTACTTGGACAAATAAATTCCCTACCGGTTTGCTGAACCTGTCGTAGATTCATCTTTGTCGTACGTGCAACACCTTGTGCCGCATTTATTGAAAGACAGAAGATCAAGTGGTTTGGCCATGTCGTTAGAATGCAACACCATCAACTACCATCACTGGCCGTACACCAAAGATCATCAGCGACGAGACCAAGAAGAAAATGGATTGACGACATCAAAGACATTGTACAACCACACGGAATGACACTATCTAGTGCCGCCCTTGATGGGAGAAGTGGAAGAAGATGATAATGAAATATTTGTGCTGCTTTGGGAGTTGTTGCTCTTGATTCTATTATTAGAATCCATCCGCCAAGGTTCGGGGCGCGGCCTCTAGACAAGACATCTATAGTAACTGATTCACTGACGAAGGAGAATATATCGGTACATGTGACCCCCCCCCCCCCCCCCCTTACTCCATTTAGACAGAAGGAAGATATATCGCTATACTAGCTTCATCGTGTTATTTGTTTTGCTTCTTGGTATCTTCCGCAATTGCAACGGTCATTGAAGGGACGTTTATATTATAATACCTGTTAATGTGATTGTGTACCATATACGGTTCAAACCTACGCTGTATTTGTCACTGAAACAGTTAAGACAACTAAACAAACTGACTGGGTTATTTTGTCAATATTATAAATGAACATTCAAAGAATAGGCACGGACTTGAGCCCCATTGCTTTCTTCACTAATTTCTACTATAACTGTTTAAATCTGTAAAAGCATTAATGGCAAACAAAATGTTATTTATTTATTTCTCGATATCTCTCCACTTTCATTTCCCACGAATTTATTTTTGTGTATTTAACCCAAACAGACGAATTGGACAAATACATTATTTGGTTGGTTTGTACCGAGACAATATTACAAAATGGCACATTCCCAGCAAGTTCCGAAGTTAGTAAAACGTTCTAATTGGTTATAATTATCTTAATTGAACATGTTTGCGCTGAAGTTAGCGTGAGTTTTCATTGCCACACTTTACCGTCCTGTAGCAACATGGCGTCCTAATTCTCCATGCAACCAATCACATGTGAGTATCACCAGAGTGCGTTGCCATTCTCACCACGACCACGTGGTTTTGCCATCCAATCAGACATTAGTCCCAGCATGCAACCAATTCAAGTACACCACTAATGTGTGTCAATCTGATTGCACTCGACCAGGTCCGGATATTGGGTGTGTGCATCTGCGTCTGACACTTCAGAAATTAGGTCATAAGCGGAAGTTTAACAACAACCCAGAAAAGACAATTACGCATCTTTCAACGACAATTATAAAAGTAAAACATCGCATTTTCTTTGTCAATAAATCTAACCTTAAAATAATGTTACGAGACAAGTACCCCCTCATTTATTCTCTATCATACAGTATGTACACATGTTTGTGATGTTACACATGGCTCAAGCATGTCTAAATACAGGTTTGCGGGCAAGTGCAGAGGCCAAAGGGCAATTCTTGAGACATTGATAGGCTGCACTTATTTAAAAGGCGTACAGGGTTAATAATTGGAAAGTGCTGGGTTTTATATCACATTCAACAACAATACATACTACAGCTGTATCTCGGAACAACAGATACACGACACGACGATATGTAACATTCCACAAGAATATATCACTTTCCAGAAAGCACTAAAAAAAAAAAAAAGTCACACACAATACAAACAAAGCTACATTGCAATAACATAGGTTGGTATTCTGACTAAATAGTGTAACTTAGAAATACAATGGTTTGGCCATGTAAGTAGGTTACCAGTCAACAGCATACCACAACAAGCAATGATGGACAGACCAGATGGAAACAGAGGAAGAGGTCGACCACGTAAACGTTGGACGGAGGGCATAGCAGAGTCCGTGGGAATATCGATATATGAAGCCCATAATCGGGCACTCTCACGATGTTTATACTTCACCTCGACACCGCAAGGTACAAGAGGAACATGATGAGATGAGATGAGATGAGAAATACAAAGTTTAAAAAAAAAAACATAATAATACCACTTGGTAGCAGAAAGAATCTGCCTAATTTTTCAGTTTCGAACCCGCCACGCTAGAGTTACTAGCCATCTAAGCTTTATCAATATTCAATATATACACCAGTATAGGTATTGTCCCCAAGGAAATGAAGCCATCCACCATCTCCTCTTCAAATTCCCTGCACTTGTACATACCAGGGAAAACTACCACACAACCTCCAGCAGTGACTAACTAGTTCTTTGTGGTCCTTGAAACACTCGCAGAGTTGACCTGAGCATTCATTAGAATGACACTGGACTGTGAAGGGTAAACTCAGCACAACTGTGACCAACACCAGCAATGCGTCTATGCTTGAGCAGAACCACCTGGGATCTGAACTTTCGCCTTCCAAGCTGCAAGCCCAGCACCCAGAGCATGTGTCATACCCTGTTCTTGAGGTTGACATCTAAGGATAGGACACAGCGATCCTTGGAAAGTCAGAAGACTTGGAAGCTGATCTGTGGACAGGCCGCACCGAGAAGAGATGCTCCAAGATGTTGGCCGGTTCTCGTCTTGCGATGTGTGCCGTCCAGCTTTCGCTAGTAGGGATGCCTTGTTACAAGCATCATCACTGCCATCTCTCCACCACCGTCCATTGCTGGAGATAAGTATCAGCGTAGGCATACCACGGCCATTCTGTGATGTTCTTACTCAAGGTTTTCCACTGTCTTCCGCTTCTCCATGAAAGATTTACAACTACTCTGTTTTCGAATAACGAAAACACAAACAATAGATTGCACGATTTATTGCTTGGTATATTTCGTTGCATCTCGTCAGGTACATTGTGCAGAAATCACACAACATAAAGTAAAATAACTAGATAAATCCTTCAAGCTGAAATATACACATGTTCGCACAGTAATGTCAATTGTCTACCACGGTAATTTAAAACTGACTATAATGTCTTTCTGTTTGCACAAAATTGACCTATGTAGATTAAACATGATGGCTTCTGCAAACTTTAACAAACTAGTCACTTGTTCTGGAAAACTGAAGAAATACCAGCGGATGTGTGAGGTTATCTGGTACGCCTGCGAAAGAAACGGAACCTTCAGGAGTGCGAAAATAATAGAGGACAATTTTACTGTCAGTGCCTGGAAAAATATTAATAAAATTTGGTGGAACTACGGTAAAGCTGTGAAAATGTAAACAGTATAAAATGACACAAAGTAGTACAGCTTTACATAACAGAATTACGACACATACAGGACGTTGCGGCGATTAGCCTTCATCAGCAAACAAACACATACACAAGACACAACATATAGTCACAGAGAAGATCTCCTGTGACTACATTAAGGGCAGGACGAGAAGAATAAAAAGATGAAAAAATGAAAGCAACGAAGAGAAAATGAAAATTGGAAAAAATATTCAGCAAGAGCATTGTGGAGAGACTAGGAGATGGTGTTGGCATATAAACAACAAAGGGGTGAACAGGCAGGCTTCCGACCAAATACACCCTGTACTGACCTCCTCTGTGGTGAAGGGGTTCCGGGCGCAATTCGTCATCCCATAAACCGCGTTCGAAACACAGCTGCGGGCGATTTGGCACCAGACCGCCTTGCGTTTTATTTTTAAATATGGCATCAGTGCCGGTCTTTCAGAAAGCAAAGGCAAACTACTGAACGTAAACTTGACAAGAAATCACAAACATCCAAAACATTATGGGGTTGACTGCCACGTTCTGTAAGGATGATGCAACTAACTAACTGATCAGCTAGCAACATAGCGTATAACAATAGATCAATGCATTAATTCAAACTCGACACTGCATTGGATTCGTGGATTATGATAATCTCTTTGACATCATAGGCAGATAATCTCTTCTACAACATTGCTAGGCAATCTCTTTGACAACATTGACAGGTAATCTCTTTGACAATATTGCTAGTCAATTTCTTTGACAACATTGACAGGTAATCTCTTTGACAACATTGCTAGTCAATTTCTTTGACAACATTGACAGGTAATCTCTTTGACAATGTTGCTAGTCAATTTCTTTGACAACATTGACAGGTAATCTCTTTGACAATATTGCTAGTCAATTTCTTTGACAACATTGACAGGTAATCTCTTTGGCAACATTGACAAGTAATCTCTTTGACAACATTGACAGGTAATCTCTTTGACAACATTGACAGGTAATCTCTTTGACAACATTGACAGGTAATCTCTTTGACAACATTGACAGGTAATCTCTTTGACAACATTGAC
Source organism: Cepaea nemoralis (assembly GCA_014155875.1). Classification (NCBI taxonomy): domain Eukaryota; kingdom Metazoa; phylum Mollusca; class Gastropoda; order Stylommatophora; family Helicidae; genus Cepaea; species Cepaea nemoralis. The sequence goes on from JACEFZ010016346.1 coordinate 19,295, forward strand.
AGGTGATCTCTTTGACAACATTGACAGGTAATCTCTTTGACAACATTGACAGGTAATCTCTTTGACAACATTGCTAGTCAATTTCTTTGACAACATTGACATGTAATCTCTTTGACAATGTTGTTAGTCAATTTCTTTGACAACATTGACAGGTAATCTCTTTGACAATATTGCTAGTCAATTTCTTTGACAACATTGACAGGTAATCTCTTTGACAATGTTGCTAGTCAATCTCTTTGACAACATTGACAGGTAATCTCTTTGGCAACATTGACAAGTAATCTCTTTGACAACATTGACAGGTAATCTCTTTGACAACATTGACAGGTAATCTCTTTGACAACATTGACAGGTAATCTCTTTGACAACATTGACAGGTAATCTCTTTGACAACATTGACAGGTGATCTCTTTGACAACATTGACAGGTAATCTCTTTGACAACATTGACAGGTAATCTCTTTGACAACATTGCTAGGTAATCTCTTTGACAACTTTGCTAGGTAATCTCTTTGACAGCATTGACAGATAATCTCTTTGACAACATTGACAGGTAATCTCTGTGACAACATTGACAGTTAATCTCTTTGACAACATTGACAGGTAATCTCTTTGACAACATTGACAGGTAATCTCTTTGACAACATCTACAGGTAATTGCTTGGGAATTTGAGGAGGAACTACGAGATCCAACAGATGACAATTACATTAATAAAGGCAACACACTGAGGTGATATTTTGCTTATCCTCACTTTGAACTCAAGCGTGGTCCATACACAAGCCAGTACTTGTAGAGCACTGGACTAATCTTATGCGTGTGAATTAGCTTTTCCTATGATTAATGTCCCTCGCCATCAGGCGAACTCACTCCGACTTCTGCGGTAGTTGTAATTTACGTCTCCAAATCAAGGACGAAAAATAAATATTTTAGTCCAACTGACCCATGTAGGTCTTCAACCTACTACCTCGGCATCAGCACATCGGAAGTTAAAGAACTAGTGCCCTTAACAATTCGGCCGCGCTGACCTTCATACTGTGACATGAAAAACAAAGTTCTCCATAAAGGAAAACTAACAGCTACGTTTGAAATAAGAACAGTACTGCGACAGGTTTTCGTTTTCTTCCCTTCATTATTCGTTCTCACAACATATTGATTTATGAAGAAACCTGTAACTACCTCCAAAAATGGGATTCAATAGACTCTGATAGAGCAGATGGGTGGTCCTGATCGAACGCGTAATATTTTGGTTTGAAAATCCAAAGGGAGAGACAAAACCAATCAAATATTTATGCAGATGAATCGGTTTATTGTTTGCTTTTTACCATTTTCATGGGTAAAATTAATAATCAAAAGATACCCTGATCGCTCTTCGTTGAAACTCACTTCAAGCGGTAGACTCACGCAGCATGGACGAATGGACAAGAGCGCTCGCTCTTAAACTTCCGATGTACTGATGTCGAGGTAGCGGGTTCATCCCCTAGACCGGTCAGCTGGACTAAAATGTTGACTTCTCACCCTTGACTTGGAGACGTAAATTACAAATACCTCAGAAGTCGGAGTGGGTTCGGATGATGGCGATGGACACTAGTAATAGGGAAAGCTAACCCACACGCAAAAATCACTAGAAGTAATAGCACTTGTATGTACTACACTTGAGTTCAAAGCTCAGAGAACGGAAAAAAAAATTATACACCTATTTAGGTATCAGTATGGACAGAAATGGAGGAACAGATTCAAAATACGAATAACAAGTGCAAGGGGAGTTTGTGTAAGTCACAATAAAATACTAGGGCAGTGGTTCTCAACCGGTGGGGAATTTCCCCAGGGGGAAATTTTAGGGTTTCCGGGGGGTGGGGGGGGGGGGGGGTGACAGATTATTTCAAGATCGCGTTAATACAAAAACCGACTGCTTGACATTGTTTTTCCCTCTATAGTTTAGGGTTCTGTACGTCTCGCCCTTCTGAAATTCGTTTTATAATGTAAGTAGACCCGCAAATTATGTTTTATGTAGACGTCTAGACTCGTTCTAGTATGTGTTATTAAATTTAGCTTCCATTTTTACGTATACTGTGTAGGGGCAGAAGAATTTATAGGGTGGAAATACGAAAGGGGGGGGGGGGGTGACATCCTGAACATATGGTGAAGGTGTGCATGGGCCAAAAAGGTTGAGAACCACTGTACTAGGGGGGTTTCACATTCAAATCTTAAAGTGTGATAGAAAATTACAATAACCATGCCATTGTCTTATCACCTGTCAATATTGTTGTTAAGGATATCAAGAGTGTTAAGCACATAACTTCATGGTGCAGACGAACACGATGACGTCAAAAGGGCAGTTTAAAGATGGCCGCCCCATTTTTAACATCCGCCAACCGTTTTTATTTTGTCAGTGAAGGGGTGAAACCTATAGAAATTCATCGGCGAATGAAGGTGATGCATGCCTGTCAGCCAAGCTAGTGTATGAGTGGAGTAAGAAGTTTCAAAACGGCGTGACTTCTGTGACAGACTTTTTGGTTCGATGTACAGCAGGTGGTGCATGAGTGGTTACACACGCCATCAAGATACATTTATTTTTTTCTGTAGGAATCAAAGCACTTTATGGGCGCTGGAGGAATTCCATTAAACGGAGTGGTGACTACATTGGAAAATACTACATTTGCTCTGTACTTGTTCAGAATATATTCACACACACACACACACGCACGCACGCACGCACGCACGCACGCACCCACCCACACACACACACACACACACACACACACACAGGTAAGGTTTTCATTTGAAGCCCCCTTGTACAAGGAGCACCCAACTAGAATATGTCACTGTGACGTTAGACGTGGTAGAGCAGTATTGCTGTGTGGGTAAGAAGCACGGCGTTCCACACAAACAATGACATCTTTATTCAATTCTACACACATCCAAGCGGGGCCGTCGTGGCCTAGTGGCTGGGCACTCTCCTTCGGACCCGATATTCATGTGTTCCATCTAGGGTTGAATCGGATTTTAAAAATTGCCCTTGGCTTCCAGTCGGACTCAGACGAAAATTGGGGAGTCAAGGCAGCCGGCCTGACATTGAGCACACCACTTAGCAAGTGCCGACGGCTCTATACATATATAGCTCATGCACAGTTCCCCACGTGGGCCTTGAAGCGGGAAAAATGGGTTCTTTAATGTTTACGTACATACTTTTCTAAACTGGTGCCTGTGTAGAACACGACTCAAATGTGTCCATATCTGACTGTTTGCACATCTTCAGCTGCACAGTTTCGTATTTGGCATCTTTCACAACTGAACTTCTGCGCCGCCTTCCTAGCAACGAAGTGTGCGTAAAGGCTTAACAACGGAATATAACTAAACATTTTCTGTTTGTGTTTCAATGTTATTAAATTTTATAATTTCTTGTTTTTCTTTAGATCTTTTTGTGTTGTTCCCGGGAAAGTTTATTATAATCGAAACGTTGATTATCTCTGTCGTGGTATAACTTATTTTTATTGTATCGATTTTAATATCATCGTTGATTTTCCCCCTGTGATTGACGTTTGCCGTAGTGGAGTCCGTTGTAAGGTACGTACACTGAGTCTGTGTTTATTATCTTTCACTTTTTCGCTGGAATTACACATATCTTACTGTTTTTATGTTTAAAAAAAAACGGTATGGTAGAATCACTAACGGGTAGCTCTTGGAGAGAACAAATATCAGTCAATTAGATCATAGAACAAGCAGCTGGCCGTGGATATGACACACGAGAAAACCCGATAACAACTAGAAAGTTCTACAAGTGTTATGTCTTCAAGAACCTGTTACACTACTAGTTATTGTTATTTTTCGATACGCTGTGTCTTAAATGCTTTTGTACTCACGATTTGTCATATTTTCAACTTGTTTGGGCAGGAAAGGCAGAGAGGCATGGGGCTTATCACTTTATCTTATCATGCCATGACCTGGTATATGTGAGAACCTATCACTTCTCAACAAACACTACGGCAGTATTTGCTACGGGATTACACTTTCCTGTCACTAGGAGGTAAAATCACTATCATCCTATTTTGCAGTGAAAAGACGTACAGTAAGAGCTACAGACTACTCAAAGGAAGTCAAAAAGATTCACAAATTCAGTGTGTTTATAATGGCTCAGTTACTTAACTTCAGCCTCTTTGATTTCCACGGTAAAACAGACCTCATCAGCAACGAAATTATCACCGTGGTTAATACGGTCAACATGGCGAGTGTCGGTGCGTGTATTGCTCTGCTCGGCATCGTGGCGAACGTTTTGAACATCGTCGTCTTCGTCAAGCAAGGTTTAAATGATACCGTCAATATCGGGCTTCTAGGCCTGGCTGTTTCAGACCTGTGTTCCTTGATCAGCCTGGAAGCCGTGTGCACAGTCAGAAACCAGTTGATTCTCCGCCATCTGCCGGTAGTCGCGGATGAAGTCCAGCATTTAACCGCTTGCTGGCCTCACACCTGCTTCGCTAGAATCACCAGCTCCATAACTGTTTACATCACGTTTGAAAGATGTCTTTGTGTGGTCATTCCTTTGAAAGTGAAGAGAATCGTGACCCCGAGAATGACTACGACTGTTGTTGTAGGCATCTACGTGATCATGTTTACAACCCTCGTCCCGGAGTACATCACTTGTTACTTGGACTGGAAATTCATCCCAGAGCAGAACCGCTCATTACTGGCGTTGTTTCTTTTCCCTGGCAAAGGTGAGATGACAGCCCTGAGCTTCAATCTCAGCGTGGGAACTCAGGTGGCCTCATTTTGTGCCCTCATCGTCTTCTCGGTGCTCCTGGTCGTGAAACTCAAGCAGAAATCTAAGTGGAGGCAATCGATCAGTACAAGTGGTGGTTCTTCCAAGAAGGAAACCAGTACGAGGGAGAACAGAACAGTGAAGATGATCACACTTGTGGCTATTATCTATTGTGTGTGCTTCTTGCCCATGCTCGGGTGTTTCATCACCGTTACATTGGTACCGGATTTCATTTGTTTCGGAGCTTACAACAACACGTTCTTTCTGGCTTGGTCGTTCGCATTTTTGTTGGATTCCGTCAACTCAGGCGTAAATATATTTGTTTACTACAACATGAGCACTAAATTTAGAACTACATTTATCAAGGTGATTTGTCACACTGAGAGCAACAGTTCTCACGGGGAAATGTCACATTCAGAACAACATTTCTCACGGTGATCTGTCACACCGAAGGCAACAGTTCTCACGGGGAAATGTCACATTCAGAACAACATTTCTCACGGTGATTTGTCACATGCAGAAAAATATGCCTAACTACGATCTGTCAACAGAATAATAAAAGTGAATACGCTTGAAAAATACAGTCTTGTTCTTAATTAACTTTTTACCCGTGTATTAAATGTTATAATGTGCCACTGCTATATGGAATACATTCAATGTAATACTGTTTCATTGATATATAGAATGCAATCAACGTCATTTTTTGTCATTTCTGTATAGAATACAATAAATGACATAACGTGTCATTACTGTATAGAATACAATCAATGTCACAACGTGTCATTACTGTATAGAATACATTCAATGTCACAACGTGTCATTACTGTATAGAATACATTCAATGTCACAACGTGTCATTACTGTATAGAATACAATCAATGTCATTTCATGTTATTACTGTATAGAATAAAACCAATGCCATAACGTGTAATTACTGTATAGAATACAATCAATGTCACAACGTGTCATTACTGTATAGAATACAATCATGGCATAACGTGTCATTACTGTATAGAATACAATCAATGTCACAACGTATCTTAACTGTATAGAATACAATCAATGTCACAACGTGTCATTACTGTATAGAATACAATCAATGTCACAACGTATCTTAACTGTATAGAATACAATCTATGTCATATCTTGTCATTACTGTATAGAATACAATCTATGTCATAATGTGTCATTACTGTATAGAATACAACGAACGCCATATCTTGTCATTACTATATATTGTGTTGTTTGTCCATCAAGAATGATGATGACCATTCATTTCATCCAGTGGGGATGACAGTATGGAGCCGTGAGTTATAAGATGGCTGATTTTGGCTCGAAATGTTCTTTGAAAATGTGGGCAAAGAATGCTTGATGTTCCATGAGGAGGATATTCTGCAGTGGTTTTTCTGTCCAGCCTTTTCTTCACAGCTCTTGCATTTCTTGTTGCTTCACAAATGACTGCAAAATTATGTAATGATGTACGCACGAATTACGGTCTCTGGCTGCAGTCTCCCAGGTGTCATGATGAATTCCAAAAGCATTCAGTGAAATTTTCAGAGTGTCTTTAAAGCGTTTCCTCTGGCCACCTTAGGAGCGTTAACAACAACGCAGCTCGCCATAAAAAAATTCGTTTAGCGAGCCTGTGATCTGGCATGCGAGTTAAGCGATCAGCAAAGCGAATCTGATTCTTCATTAGTACAGTGTGAATACTGGGCATGGACGCTCTTTCTGGAGCTTCAGTGTCTGGGATCTTGTCTTCCCAATTAATCTTCAATAGCTTCCTAAGGCAGACTGTGTGGAAGTGGTTTAATTTCCTAGCGTGTCGCTGATAAACAGCCCAGGTTTCACAAGCATATAGCAGTGTGGATAATACAACTGCTTTGTAGACTTTCAGCTTTGTTTGCAGGCTTATTCACTTTCTGTCCCATACATTCTTGTACAGTCTGCCAAAGTCCGCGCTGGCCTTGGAGATTCTTGCATTCACTTCATCATCAACTGTGGCAGCTTAAGATACAGTGCTGCCAAGATAGGTGAATTTGTCCTCAACACTTAGTCTATTACCGTTCACCTTGATATTCGGCACGGTGTGATTATTCCCTGGAGCTGGCTGGTACATAACTACAGTCTTCTCCAAGTTGATATTGAGCCCAAAGTTGGCACAGGCATATGAAAAAGCTGAAACATTGTGTTGCATGTCTGCCTCTGAGTTGGCATATAGAGCGCAATCATCAGCAAACAGGAGCTCTCTGACGGTGTCGCTGTTAGTTTTGGTTTTAGCTTTCAGCCTTCTGAGATTGAACGACTTTCCATCCATGCAGTAGTTGATGTCTATTCCAATGTCATTGTTCTCGAAGGCATTCGTCAGCATAGCTGAAAACATTAGGTTGAACAGTGTTGGTGCCAGGACACATCCTTGCTTCGCTCCATTGGTGACAGGAAAGGGCTCAGACAGTTCACCATTTTCCTGTACTCTTGTCTGTATACCATCATGAAATAGCCGCACTATTTGGACAAACTTTTGTGGACAGCCATATTTTGCCATAATCTTCCACAGTCCTTCTCTGCTGACTGCATCAAAAGCCTTGGTAAGGTCAATGAAAGCGGAGAATATTTCAGAGTTCTGTTCCTGACATTTCTCTTGCAGCTGACTTGCAGCGAAAATCATGTCAACAGTTCCTCGATTGATTGATTGATTGATTGATTGATTGATTTAGGAACCGACATCATAGCATTCGGGGTCTTCCCATAAGCGCTCTGTCCCCATCCTCAGCAGCCAGCGAAGAGTTCCAACACCAATAGTACCAGTAGAAATCTGATTATATGTCCGTCTCGTCTTTCCTCTGAGCGTTGAGCATCGGCCAGATCCCCTCGTCACTCCTCGCTGTCTCATTTTTGCCAGACCATGGTAATCCATTTGCTCCTCTGAGGTGTACACGTGCTCCCACAAGGCCGCTTCCACGTCTGCCTTGTTATGCATGAATACTCTAGAGAGAAAAAGCAGCGGCTGCAGCAGGATATAACAATATGAAATAGAAACAAATGGGTATTTTAAATTCCTGCGAGAAAAAACGAACTAAACATTAACAAACGTTGCACATACCTTACAAGGAGATCCACGTGTCGCGAAATACAGGTGAAAAATCCGAAATCAGAAGCACTCAATAAATATAAAAAATGAATAATAAAATAAGATAAAATACACACGATCGCATACAATACGACACACAGACGTTTCGATTCTAAGAATCTTTGTCAATGACAACACAGATAGCTGACGACAAACAACGACAAAAACACAAACACACGACCTATCACTTATAGTGCACAACCTGATAATTCCATGTGGGGCAGAAAATGTTTGTTAATGTTTACATTTGTTAATGTTTAGTTCGTTTTTTCTCGCAGGAATTTAAAATACCCATTTGTTTCCATTTCATATGAATACTCTAGGCGATGCTTGCCACCCGTGACCTCCGAAGCGAAGCAAGCCACTTTGCCCGAAGCTTGCCTGTTCTCACCTTCTTTAGCATGCTTTCTTAGTCAGTTACAATCACGATGTGTGTGTGTGTGTGTGTGTGTGTGTGTGTGTGTGGGTGGGTGGGTGGGTGTGTGTGTGTGTGTGTGTGTCGTATTGTCCACCTCGTTCTTTTCTGAAGCTACATTGAAGTCCATTACTGTATATACTACAATCAATGTAATTTCGTGTCATTGCTGTATAGAATACAATCGATGCCACAACGTGTCATTACTGTATAGATTATGATCAAAGCCATAACGTGTCTTAACTGTATAGAATACAATCAATGTCATATCTTGGCATTACTGTATATAATATAATCATTGTCGTATGGTGTCATTACTGTATATAATAGAATAATTGTCGTATGGTGTCATTACTGTATATAATAGAATCATTGTCGTATGGTGTCATTACTGTATATAATAGAATCATTGTCGTATGGTGTCATTACTGTATATAATAGAATCATTGTCGTATGGTGTCATTACTGTATATAATATAATCATTGTCGTATGGTGTCATTACTGTATATAATATAATTATTGTCGTATGGTGTCATTACTGTATATAATATAATCATTGTCATATGGTGTCATTACTGTATATAATATAATTATTGTCGTATGGTGTCATTACTGTATAGAATACAATCAATGTAATAACGTGTCATTACTGTTTAGAATACAATCAATGTAATAACATGTCATTACTGTTTAAAATACAATCAATTCCCAATCCTCGTCATTATTGAAGTATACTAAATGTTATTTCCCGAATATATGTACATATTTGTAAAATAAACGATTCCAATGTCAACGTACATTAAACACGTTTCACCGGCAAACATGTACTTTTTCATACGTAGCCCCGGTTGTGGCAAAGTGGCTGGACATTTGCCTGCCAGCCCGTTGGTACATTTTTTTTTGTGTGTTTTGTTTTTCTTGTTTGTTTATTTCGCTCGCTCGCTTTGAACTCAAGCGTAGTCCGTACACACTATTTATAGTAGTCATGAACTGAATTTTGCGTGTGGATTAGCTTTCCCTATTAACAGTGCCCCTTGCCAACAGTCGAACTCACTCCGACTTCAGACGTACTTGTAATTTACGTCCCCAAGTCAAAGACGATAGGTCAACATTTTAGTCCAACTGTCCGGCTTAGGGGTTGAACCCCTATCCTCGGCATCAGCACAAGGGATGTTTAAAAACACGCGTTCTTACCGTTTCATTCAATAACTTCAACCTCCATTATTTAACATTGAAGTCAAATAATTCAACTCTGAAATATTTAACATATTATTTCTGTAGTTTCATTCTACAATTGTAACAATATAATTAAATACTTCAATTCTTCAACTCTTAACAATTTAACTCAGTAACCTCATTCTCCAAAAGCAACAGCTGATGTCATGCCGTACCTCCATCCTGCAACATTTAAAGGTTTTGTTGGTTAGTCGGTCTGTAATTCTGGAAGAGGACCAGTGTAACGCTTAAGTCCTCTGCATTCAGGGGTAGGTGTTGCACATCTCTCCTGCTCTTCGCCGAGCTCTGAAATCAGCTGAGTCAGTCGGTCAGTCAGTCAGTCAGTCAGTCAGTCAGTCAGTCAATCAGTCACTCAGTCAGTCCATCCGTTCGTCCGTCCGCCAGTCAGTCAGTTAGTTAGTTAGTTAGTTAGTTAGTTAGTTAGTTTAGTTAGTTAGTTAGTCGACAGATCATCCTCACTGCACATCGAACCATTCAGTCCATAGGTGCTCGGATCCCTTCCTCAGTAAATTCCACAGAATGAAGCGGCTAACAACATCAGTTCTGTGTTGGTTTATCAATCATCTTTGGCTTCCCGTGTAATGTTCTTGTTTGGCCACACCACTTTTAATTTGCTGTTCTCGCAGTCTGACCATGGTTGTAGATTCACAGTCATCACTTGGTTCTCACAAAAGTCTTACTAGCAATGTTAGTTGTCATTCTTTGTGAGTAGGGCTTGTGTGAAGGCGTAAGCGTTTTTCCCGGAACATTTTTAGCGACCAAACAGTGACTTTCGGTTTGTAACCGTGCTTGCTTGTAACCTCATGTATTCAAAAACAACGTGGCATACGTCACGGGAAACCACTCTAATAAATTCAGAAGTGGTCTGTCTGCTATGCTGCATGAGTTTATCGCTTAGAACTTTTTTCTCTTGAAGTTATTAAGGTTTTATGACGTTCGGTAAGCTAAGTTTGTTTTTAACTCATGTTTCTTTTTTGTCTCTAGTTACTGTTTAAAGCATTTTTTTTTTAATTCTGCGTTAAATTTTACATATACTTGAAGAGTTTCAACATTAATCTCCTTTAATTGTGTTCGGGAGAAAATATTCAGCACAGCCATGAAAAAGAGATAGTGCAATCATAACTCAAAATTCAAAATGGTGGCGCCCTGACTATACTAATTACTAAAATGGACCTGTATTTATTTATAATTATAACTGGCATTTTAACTACTAAAATTAAACAGAATACAGGTTTAATTTGTAGCAGTAATTTATCTGTGTACCTGTATAATTTTTCAGCATTTGACATGACTGAAAATAATTTTGAAAGCCAGTTTTCTGACCCGTCTGTAAACCTGTAAAAGTAGTGTAAGGGGTACATTTTTTTCTTAGCAGCGCAGCAGTACATAATTATTTAAATTTAAATACAATACTGTGAAATAAGTTGTGTGTGTGTGTGTGTGTGTGTGTGTGTGTGTGTGTGTGTGTGTGTGTGTTTTATATAGTTAGTATTTAATTATTAATTGATAGGGAGTCTCTGTGGCGAAGTGGTTAAGCCGTTTGACTCGTACTCCGAAGGTCGTGGGTTCGATTCCGGGCCGCGTCCTTCAGTTTACGAGCTAAATGTTTCAGAGACTCCTGTGGGTCTTCGCGTCAAGCTACGGAGTTAGTGCTTTGTGCGACGCTTTCCATGCTGCGGAAAGAGACCGAGCCATATGGGAAAAAACTGGTGCAATGAAGTCGATCCTGTCGACTTTTAAGCGACTTTTTTAAATTAATTAATCACTTTTAGATACAGAACAATGTAATTATAGAGCAGAAGTTGAAATAAATTATTAGCGAAAGTGACTGCTTGATTTAGGCAGCAGTTACAAACTTATTTACTCACATTAATGCATGATATTTAATCAACAAAAGAAACCTGTCGCAATGCAGTGGGTACATTAAGACACTATGAGTACATTTTCATGAATTGTTCTTTCACTAACGACGAACATTTCACGTTACATTTAATTAATATAAATGAGCAGCTATTTTTAACTGTTAATTAGGTCAAAGCACATCCTTTTTTTGTTGTTGCGTATCCCTTACGGGACGTTGCAGTCAACACCAGCATTTTTCAGCTGCTGTTGATGTACTAGGCAAGTGTTACGTTCAGTAGTTTGCCATTACTTTCTGAACGACCGGCTCCCATACCAGCACGTTATAACACAACGCGACACGGTCTGCTGCACAAATCGGTCGCTGCTGAGGTTCGAACGCCTGGTACCCGGCTCACGAACCGCATTCGCAAGCCTTTAGCCACGAAGCCGGCTATAGAAAAGTCTTAAAAGTCGAGTGCATTTTTCTCGGAGACATGGAGACTCTCGTGCTTTGTGCGATGCATTCGACAGGTCGCCCTGCGGAAAGAGATCGAGCCTTGTGGGATAAAACCCGGTGCAATGAAGTCGATCATCTCGATCCTGTCGACATTCTATCGAAATAGGAATGTGACTTTTACTTTCCTGTTACCAAAACACACAATAACATATACATCTTGCCAGGTTTGTTAGCGATGCGACAGACTTTTAATGAATAATAAACAATTGGCAGCCATTTTAATTGTTAATTAGGTCATGACACATCCCGTTGAAAAATGGATAGAAAGTTAGGTCTCGTCACTCCAGGTGCAATGATATATGGTACTATGTTGTCCGTTTAAAATTAAAGAAGCCACGACAATAGAAGACAGAATTTCTCAGTCCCAGTTTACGGGCCGCGAAAGGAACTAACACATTGATGTAGATTCCTTTGCACTTCCTGATTGTACATCAGGACACAAAAATATTTAATAACTCCGCTTAGAATATGTCGTACAATCTTCGTTGAGATATCCTTGGATTCGTCTTATCAAGCTGTATTCAACTGTTATTGTTTCATAAGTAAAAACTTTTTAAAAATTTTTTTAAAATATTGACTACTAGCTGACCCGGCCCGGCTTCGCCCAGTCCTTGGTGGGGAGCATCTCATTTAATTCATATAAGTAGTCATATAAGTTCCCGTTCCCGTTACCGACTGTCTGTCTGTCTGTCTGTCTGTCTGTCTGTCTGTCTGTCTGTCTGTCTGTCTGACCCGGCCCGGCTTCGCCCAGTCCTTGGTGGGGAGCATCTCATTTAATTCATATAAGTAGTCATATAAGTTCCCGTTCCCGTTACCGACTATCTGTCTGTCTGTCTGTCTGTCTGTCTGTCTGTCTGTCTGTCTGTCTGACCCGGCCCGGCATCGCCCAGCTCCTGGTGTGGAGCATCTCATTTAATTCATATAAGTAGTCATATAAGCTCACGTTCCCGTTCCCGACTATCTATCTGTCTATCTGTCTGTCTATCTGTCTGTCTATCTGTCTGATCCGGCCCGGCTTCGCCCAGCCCCTGATGGGGGGCATCTCATTTAATTCATATGAGTAGTCATATAAGTTCCCGTTCCTGACTGTCTGTCTGTCTGTCTGTCTGTCTGTCTGTCTGTCTGTCTGTCTGTCTGTCTGTCTAATCATTTATTGGTTGCAGTTAGAACAACCTTAGATAAACGAAGACCAACTTACAAAAAGCATTAGAAAGAGCACTTGAATGATCTTTACATCTTCCCCAACAATTAACTTGGGTAAATGGAGCAGCGGCAGCAGCAGCAGAAGAAGAAGAAAAAGGAGGAGTAGGAGCTGGGAGGAGGAAGAGGGAGGAGGAGGAGAAAGAGAGAAGAGGAGGATGGAGGAGGGGAGAGGGAGGAGGGGGAGGAGAAGAGGAAGAGAGTAGGAGGTGGAGGAGGGGAGAGGAGGAGGAGGAGGAATATAACGCATATGCCTGTAGATTTAATAATGGCTGAAGTTGTTCCATGTCTTCTTAGAGTTGGCGACAGTGTAAAGAAATATAAAATCTTCAAACTTGATAGAGATAAGGTAACTATTATTTATTCATTCTTTAAGCAAAAAAAGATGAGTTACAATGTTATGCATTATGCATTATTTTTATGAAAACTTTGAAAATGCCTTACAGATTGTATCATTATTTATTATAACTCATATGCCGGTATATAACTATGGACAAAGAGTTTATAAATCTTTGAAAACGATGCCACAATATGACTATAAGTTATACAGAAAAGTTATGCCCCTTGAAATAACTTTTACAGAGTTAAGGTCCCCTGAGATATATGAAATTATAATGAAAAATGAAAAATGAAATAATATTGGGTAAGCAGCCGATTTCACACTAAAAAAATATGACAGTGGGCTGCGCTGGAATGAAAGGAAGACGTGTAGAAAATTTCATCTCAATCGGATGGGCCGTTCGCGAGCGCATAAAGGACATATGGACAGACAGACAGACAGACAGACAGACAGACAGACAGAGATTGCCTTTTATATATAAGATATATGCTAAATTCTTACTTCTCGTAAAACATTCAGTATAACAGCCTGGTTCATGGCTCGTCCGCCTTCCACGGTAGCCTTACCTGCAAGCCTGTCAGCCCGCTCATTTCCTTGTACACCCGCATGTCCTGGCACGAAAATGAAACTTATCTTTGCCAGCCGTGACTGCCCCAGAGACACCAAACATTGTCTTCGGATCCACCCCATGTCTATCTTCCTGAGCATACTCATTGAGTCACAAAGGAAACGTACCCGAGTGAACGTTGTGTCCCGAGCTGTGTAATTGCTTTACTTACTGCCATGAACTCCATAGTGAAGACTACTCCTGGGCCAGGCAAAAGCTGAGGGTGTTCAGAATCATAACTGAAACCTGAGAGCTGCGATAAGAGCTCGCAAGGATTCGAACGTCAGCTAGACTGGGAACCCATTCCGTGGATAGCCCACACCAAGTAGCGGTGCTGCAAGGCCTTGGCCAGTTGAGTCACGAACCGACATCACAACACTCGGCACATTCCCATATGTGCTCCGTCTCCTATTGCAACAACCAGCGAAGAGTCCCAATACTAATTATACCAGTAGCGGCCTGATTATGTGTCCGTCTGTCCTTCCTCGGAGTTGTGTCTGTTGGCCAGATCATCTGGTCACTCCGTACAGCACCATTCTCTCCAGGCCGTGATAATCTACCCGTTCTTCTGCACTATATACACGATTCCACATCTCCTTTGTTATTCACCAATACTCCACCGAGTGGTGCAGTCCCAGCCAACCTGCTCGTTTCCTAACACACCAGCATGCCCTGGGTAAAACATCCAACAGTTGCTCACTATTGTTTTATTCTTGAATGTAAACCAATTAAAGCAGCCGGCTCTGCAATTATATAAGCCTCCTTGGATAGCGGGGAATGCCCATGGTCTGCCTATGCCTTCCCTTGAGGGTTGACCGTGATGTCTTTGACCGTCCTACCTTGACCAGCTGAGATGTGGGCGACACCACAACAGTAAGAGTCTCATATCCCTCGAAAACCCGGGAAGGCTAACCCGTAAAAATGCCTGCTGAAGTCGGATGTGCTGGCCTAAGGGTGCAAATAAATCAGGCACAACGCAAAAACGTCTGAGACGTGCCCGGAACAGCTCTGACTACTTTGTTTTCCGGTCGGAACAGCTCTGACTATTTAGTTTTCCGGCCGGAACAGCTCTGACGATCTAGTTTTCCGAGCACAGCGTCCGTACACGTCCGATCCGAAAGCTCACTGAGTGGAAGTCGTCTACAGACTGAACGTTCCTGGTTTGCGCGGGAGCGGCCTGTAGCGAACGAAATATCCAACACATGGAAGAGAGGAATTAAAGCAGCCATGAGCAGGACGTGGCGAGTCGTTGGGTGAGCCCAGCACCAGGGCGCTATGTATCGGCTCTGCAATTATGGAAGTCTCCTTGGATAGCGAAGAATGACATCGACTGCCCCTGCCTTCCCTTGAGGGCTGACCGTGAAGTCTTCGACCGTTCTAACTTGACCAGCTAGGATGTAGACGGCACCACAACAGTGAGAGGCCCCCAGGAATGCTAACCTGGTATAAATGCACGCTAAAGTCGGAGATGTTGGCCTAAGGGTCTCGGGACAAGGGTGCCTAACTAGACACACCGCAATTACGTCTGAAAAAACACTCCGGATGAACGCAGAAGAAGAATGGAAACCTGCCTGAGATCATCTGGGTAGATCATCAGGGCCTGGAGAGAATAGAATTCCTGATAGCATTGACTGAAGTCTTTATCAACGGAATAACGAGAACAAACGGGGAAATATATATACACGAACAACACTCATGAGTACGTCCCGAGATGCTTGTTCAGTTTTAGTTTTGGTTTTTCTGGATTGGCCAAGTAGCCATTCCTGTTATTCATGTATACATCTGTAATTGTTTTATTCTGTCTGTCCCGTTGATAAAGACTTTCAGTCGACACGTTTGTCTGGATCTATGCGTTGTTTATTCATCCATCCAGCTTCTTGGTCGTGTTGTGTGTGTGTGTGTGTGTTTATTGTTGTCTTGTGTGTGCGGGAAATGGGGGGATTTGATCATCTGGAGTGCCTAGATTTGGCATTTGAATGTCATCATCATCCAGTACTTGCCGGTTGGCGTGGGCGATCATGCCTCTCCACAAATTACGATCTCCGACGTCATGGATCAATTCATGTGTTGATTCCCTTCCGTGCCACGACACAAGACTTTCAAGAATCTTCTCACGTTCTCTTACTCTATTTCTCTTTCTGCGAATATTTCCCGTTGTCACAACATGTTCGAGATTTTGTCTTCGCATAACGTGGCCAAAAAAAAACGATGACTGCCTCTGTCACAACCTCACATTGGTAGGTAACTAACATAAGCTAAGAGACACTGGCGAAGGGCTACAACTCCCGCCCAAGGGAAAGAAGTAAGCCACTCGAAGGCTGGAGTAATCTAGAGCCTTCTCGAAGGACTGGTCAGTGAGTCCACTGTCCCGTGGACACTGATGTGGCCCGCCTATTGCGGGGTCCACGAGGAACTAGGACAGAGTTACCACCCGTGTCGGATTGCGACACGTGTGGACCGGCAGAGACAGACAGGACATCGGCGAAGCAACAGGGCTTGCCTTAGGGGGACTTAGTAGTTCAGACCCATGTGTATTTAGGGTCATAGACATATGCTAGATAGTTTGCTTAGAATGTTTGTTATAATCATGTGTGATGTTATACCTCTGTGATATGCAACTCGTCAGTGCGAGCGTGTTAAACTCCACTTCGCCAGCGCACTGTATACAGCAACTCAATAAATATTGCTATATTGTAACTAACGGAGTTGTTGTTGCCTGTTTGAGCCAGAGTCCAGATCCCCTAGAGATCCAAGACTGTGACAGGCTATTTGGGGGCTAAGCTCCGGTTTTGGCACAAGCTTTACGTTCAGACAGCTATTGATTGCCAAATAAAACAATTAAATAAATAAAAGGAAAAGCAAGGAAGAGGAACATAAATACAACAAGTATAAAGGCCTCGTTAAAGCATACTGCTCAGGAGATTCTATCAGAGCCTACCTGGAAAATTTTGAGTGTCTAATGTCATACCATAAGGTCGAAAAAGCCGATTGGTCCTTTCTTTATTTTAATGAGAAATTTAGCTCTTGAACCCCTAAAAGTAATAGAGACAGTTCCACAGGATATGAGGAAAAATTATGATTACTTAAAGCAACGAATACTCCAACATTTCTCATTAGATACAGCAGGTTATCAAGAACAGTTCGCAAAATTATCCCCACAACCTAACCAAACTTTTATAGACTACGTCTCTACAGTTCAGGATGTGTGCACAAAGTGGATAAACTCAGCTAAAACTAATAATAACCATGACAAACTGAAAGAACTCATTATAATTGACAAAATCGTTAGTACCATCCCAACACCTTTTGCTAAATTTTTGAAACAAACGGATTGCAAAACTATCCAAGAAGTAGAAAACAAGGGGAGCGCATTTTTCACAGCGAACCGCGATATTTTCCATTTAAACATAAGTCAGAATGAAACAGCAGCAGTAAAAAACACTAGATACTCAAAGCCCACTGAGAATAAGTTCAAACAACGCTCGAATGTCAGAAAGCCAGTTAAGTGCCAGTATTGCCATTTGACACACGAAGAGTACGCGATGTGTGACAAATCACCTAATTATCCACATCATCTCCAAATGATGGTGGAGAAACAAAAGAACAAGAGAAATTCGTATCAGAGAGCGGTCAAATGTTTTTTTTGTTCCAGTTTTGGGCATTATTCACGTTTTTGTGAAGGGCGAAAAAGATTAAAGCAGGCCAATGCTGCACTAGTGGACACTTCCTCAGATGAAGATATTGAACAGCTGAATGAGTGTGACAATCAGAATGAGAGTTTGAGTGAGCTAGGAAATGCAGTGCAAATCATTTACACCATTACTAATTTTTTTTTGATTCTACGAGCAGATTGTTCCGCGAATTGTGGTGTATGTAACCTATCTCCAACAGTGTAACATATCTCCAACAGTGGCGAGAGAACGAGACTACATTCGCAAGTTCAGGAATATAAGATGAGTTTCATATCATGCCCATTGCAACCCTAAGCGGGACTTACCACCATCCATCCATGTAACATTGTTGTTTTGCATTGATTTGTATGTATATTCATAACCTTATAACCAACAAAACTTTTCATGTATGTTTGCTCATGTAAACATTAAGGGAGATAACTAAAGTTTCTACTCCCCAACTTTTTCTAAGGGATTTAACTTCAGTGAAATTAACAACAAGTAAAAGACAAGATGTCTACCTTAGAAAAATGTATTGAGTTAGGTATGAAATTAGGTTATAAAGAGGAAAAACTGTCAGAATGGGCACAGAAGACGCACTCAGAGAACATTGCCCGAGAAGAAAGAGCAATAGAACGGGAAGAGATAAAGATGCAATCAGAAAGAGAAGAGAAAAAAATGCAAATGCAACTGCAGGCTCAAGAGAAACAAATGGAGCTTGAGGCAGCGGCCAAACAAGCCCAATTGAATGCCGATACACAGATAAGGCTAAAACAAATGGAAATTGATTCCAACGTAGATATGTCAGAAACTGGTTAAAAAGGGGAAAAAAACCTACGGCAGAAATTCAATCAACCACAACTGCCTCGAGGCCATTTCAAATCGTGGCAGTTGATCTAGTAGGTCCGTTAAATCACATCTCAAACAAAAGGAATAGATATATTTTTACGCTTATTGATCTATGTTCGAGATGGCCAGATGTGACATGTTTGATTGAGTTGTCAGAGGACCTAGTTTGTAGTGTTCTCTGGAGATATATCTTGAATAATAAATACCAAGATAAAGGATATGATTTAGCACGTTTTGTCTAGAGGTCACTCAAATGAGCTAATCATTCCCGCAATAGCCTTTTTGGAGAACATTTTTCTTTGGCTCAACCCCCACTGTGAGACCACTATGTATCTACACAGAAATTTATAAAAGAAGTAAAAGGTTCCCTTAAGGCCAGAAAAGATCTGAACTATTAGCGCCTGTACAACTGAGGATCCCTCTCACTCATTATACTGTTGACAGTGTGCTGTTCGTCCGTCACATAGATCTCTTCTTTCTTTATTTTGTCAGTATAACCTATATCAGTTCAAGTAATCCGTCAATTTTTGCAGACAAACAAACTTTAACCAAAAAACTGTACATTACATCTGTTAGACAGGACATCTACATGACAGTTTCTTGACAAAAGTGGAACATACATTCACAAGGAATTGTTTACACCACAAGTGTACAAGATAGACATCATGAGATACCTGACAACATCTATACAGAACTTTTCACAATATGTATAACCAACCACAGCACTTAAGACAGTCACCAGAGACAACACTTGACAGCAACTGTACAAGAAATTCACTGGGGACATGTACTTGAACACTGGTTCATTGAATACACAATTTATTGAGTTGATGGTAAGTAGAGTGGTGACCATTGCCTCATCTCCTGTCATGTCAACATTTCAATGATTGCATAGAAAATGCATAAAATATGTCACACATGCAGGTTGATAAACAAGATACAACACTTCTTATTTACTCCACCACCCAATAACTACTCCACTCCTCCTCTCCTCTCTAATCACCACTACATAATTGACTTTTATCCTTTCCTCTACTGTTACTGAGGGAAAAGCCAGGTAAGCCATAACCTGGGGCAAGCATAGGGACCTTCTGCTCCACTGGTCTGTTTAATCCTTTTAGCACCTATGATGGGTGTTGGACAGCTCAGGTTGCAGTTTTCCCCCATGATGATTTTCCAAGTCTGCCTAATTATCCCCTACTGTCACAGTTTGAAGAAAAGCTACAGCCTTGTCTTTCACTGGTGAGTTGACTGTTTATGAAGTTGAGACTTAGGATGTTGTTCTCCTTTTCCTGTAGAGGAAGATCTAAGATACAAACATGTCCCAGCATTCTTCTTCTCTTCAGTCTATCTCACGTACTTTACATACAAGTCTTCATTCTGAAACCACTGTGTGAGCACCAGGCTGGAGATTAACTAAGATAAGTCCTAGCCAAAAAATCCATTGCACCAGTCATTTCACAAGTTGTCCTGAATGGGGTTAACAACCAGACTTGTTGTTTCATTCTCAGATGACATTTGATTAATGATCACTGTACTTCTTATTATTGAAGTCATCAGAACTGTTTTTCTCTCTTTCTTTTATATCCAGCTGTTTGAGAGCTGAGCTGAAAGTCTCTAGGAAATTCCCATATTGTGGGTTCTAGAAGATTTCACTTGTAGAGAGTTAGTTTTGGATTCTGGGACCACTGGTTAGTTTTCCCAGATGATATATGGATGGCCTCTCCACCATACTGTTCTCTGCCGATATATAAAATGGCACAACATCTCTTTACATATGTTAAAAGATAATGTTAGTATACATCAACAGACACAGATTGGGGATGGGGAGGAAAAGGATGGGTGTGGT
This sequence comes from Cepaea nemoralis, assembly GCA_014155875.1. Classification (NCBI taxonomy): domain Eukaryota; kingdom Metazoa; phylum Mollusca; class Gastropoda; order Stylommatophora; family Helicidae; genus Cepaea; species Cepaea nemoralis. Next base: position 39,702 of record JACEFZ010016346.1, read on the forward strand.
CCAAACACACCTCTCCTAGTTTGATGATGCAGTGTATTTCACTCTGATGTACTGTGGTAATCACAAGACCATATGTTGAGACAGGGGTAGCTTAACACAATTACAAGCATTCATGTGGTCTGAGTTCCACCATGCTAGAACCACAGTAGACCTGGGCACAAGGAGGACCAGACACAGTACAGCAATCATTGTGACATAGCAACATGGGACAGGCATTGTGAAGGGAAAGGGAAAATAGGCATTTACAACTGCAATATGCATTATGTATTAACTAATGGCATTTACCCAATTAGCAGACCAGACATCCATTCCTATGGCTGTGATGTTGGTGCATGACTGACCTATTCCATATTCACACAGCAATGCCAGACCTCACCCCTTTTCTCAGACAGACCTGACTCACAGGTACATCATCTTTATCATCATCACGTGCTCTTTCCCCACTGAGTAATTTTCATGTCTACTACAGTAGGTAACAGAAGCTCAATTGCATAACAACTGTTCACATATGCACCAAGCACATATGTGGAAAAAACATGTTTAGTCCTTGTAAGTTTGCATGAGCCATACATTATATTCAGCCAACTGAGACACAGGTTCACACACCTATGGTTCTCTTAGGAACTAGTTTATATGAACCATCCAACAGTAGAGGTAATAGTGTAATACTTCAGGGAGAAATTGTATTAATTCTCCTGAGCATATAGCTACCAGGCATCACATGGACTTAGCAATTCTGGCGTGCCATCACCGTCCTGTTTACATATGGATATTTGAAGCATCTTTCTTTCTACTAATGTGAGAGGCTACTTATCAAAGCACCAGCTCACTCACTCCATCATTCTCTGCGTTTTACAAAGGAACTTGTACATGTTTACATCACTCATTCCAATCCAGACTGCCATTTGTTAACTCGCACGAGAGCAAAGGTACAGTTGATTTTAAGAATAAGTCATCCTAGGCATGGAGAATGCACAGGGGTTTTGGTTTGCGAATTTGCCTGAGTGCGTTATACATTCATCAAGCATACGCAACCAGTCACAACAAGGGATTGATATGCACTTGGAGTATACAGCGTGAAAGACACGTCAAGGTGGAAGAAGCAGTATCCAGAATACTGGCGCACAGAAGTTAGGTTTTCCACTTTCACATTTTATTCATAAAATACTCTTATATTCTTCTCTTTCGTACATTAGGTTTAGCCACAACATTAAAGTATGTTTTAAAGTGGTACCTGCTGTCCAGAGAACAATATTATTGAATCTTTAAGGGCATTGTTGGGTCATCACATCACACTAGCGACCGCTCCTGGTGAGATCCCCGCTCAAACTAATTAGATTTTAAAATATGGCCCAGGAATAGCGTGGGCTCATTACTTATGAACCAATCAAAAGACAAGTGCATACCGCCGCCTCCCCCAACTCATTCTAGAACATTCGATCTAAGAATAGCCCTTATATTTGGGATGGTCCCCGTTAAGACTTAAAGTATATTTATGAAATGTGTCGGACTGGAAATGGGGATTCTGTTCCATCATGCTACACCAGAAATGATTCCATTAAAATCTATCTCCTCTAAGGATGTGACGGACGTATTGTTAAATATGTTCTCCCGTTTTGGCTTCCCGGAGAAAATTATTTCAGATAGGGGAACCCAGTTCATATCGAATGCCACTCAATCGGTAACTAAGTTACTAGGCATAAAGCAATGTTTCACCAGTCCCTATCGACCGGCCGCAAATGGTATCTGCGAGAAACTAAACGGGGACCTGAAACATATGCTATCCAAAGTGACAGCTGAAAATCCAGCCGATTGGGATATACTTCTCCCAACGGTGCTGTTCGCATATAGAGAAGTCCCACAATCAAGCACAAGGTTCTCTCCGTTCGAATTGATATATGGAGCGAACCCAAGAGGACCTCTCACTATTTACAAAGATATCATATAACAACCTGTAAATATCCAACTACCAATTTCCACCTATGATTTAGTCACTGACACCAGAGACAAAATCATACGATCATGTATACTGGCCAGAACATCATTACAGGAGAAAGGTTTTAGGTACAGGCAGTACGCCAACAAAGGTGCAAAAACGATTGTATTAGAACCAGATCAGGATATTTTACTATTGCTACCTGACAAGAGAGATTTACTATCAACCTCTTGGCAGGGACCATTTAAAGTTGTGAAAAGAATTTCGGAAGTTGACTACGAAATTTCTTTGAATGGAAAGTTGAAAATATTCAATGTAAATATGTTAAAACCATACTATGCTAGAAAGGACAGTGACACGAGTAAGCAGACGCAGTTAACTGATGACGGAAACGAAACGACAATTACCCAACTAAATGACACCTCGACAAACGAAGCATCGTTAACGACGCACTCTGACGACAACAAAGACGACGAAAACATCTTTACAGTACCGACAATATGGGATAACGACAACGACGACCAATTTGACGACACATTGACAACTATTATTCTCGACGACGACGACAATGACATTGAAGACAATTTACAGACAGTAGCATCAGTAATAAATCAGACGGACGTAGACAATACGGAAATTCCAGTACCAATTATGAATGACGACGGTAGTATGAAAGACATACACATCTCTGACACTTTGACACAACAGCAGCGACAAGACATTTTATCTCTCCTTAACGACTATAAAACTATCTTCTCTAACAAACCTGGACGGACTGACAAAATAACACATTCAATTGTGTTGACAGATGTGACACCGGTCAAATGTAGACCATATTCTATTCCTCTGCATTATAGAGCAAATTTAGACAAAGAAATTTTGGGATTAGAGAAAAATAGAATAATACAGAAATCTATGTCCCAGTATTCTTCACCAATAGTCCTTGTGAAAAAGAAGGACCAAACGATTCGTTTGTGCATAGATTATGGGAAAGTAAACACCGTAACCACAACAGATGCTGAGCCAATGAACAGCTGTGAAGACTTCATTTTGAATATGTCTCAATCATCCTTATTTTCGAAGGTTGATTTAGCGAAAGGTTACTGGCAAGTACCACTACACCCTTCTTCAAGACATATAATAGCATTCGCTACACCTCTTGGATTGTACGAATGGAGATATCTTCCGTTTGGTCTCAAAAACGCTCCTGCGACATTTGTAAGGTTAACTAGGTTGTTATTGCACGGCATCAAGGACGTGCAAGCCTATATTGATGATTGTGACAAGACCGCCGGGGCTTGGACTGGTTTGCCACGATAGATACAATCCCCAGCCTTTGCTCCAACCACCTCAATAGCACTCTACATCTACCAGGCCCCACACAAGCCGGGACAGCTTAACCTCCCCTCCCTCACCTAGGGTTCCAAACCCCAGGGGGGCTCGGACCAGACACCAGTCATATCACTGCACAAAGTCATAGCTAAGAGAACAAAATTTTAATTCTGAACTACGTCAACCACAACACAGAGAAGGATGGCTGAAAGCCAGACTAGAAGAACTATGTACAAGATCAAAGACGCAGATGAGTATTCATCATCATGGAGACGGACGATAGCTCGTGCGGTTGTCCAGTCGTGGTAGCGACTCACCCAGGCTCCTCCAGTGGACTGGAACTCCAAGGTCTGCTGCCTCTCCAAAGTTCCCTCTTCACACAGAGAACCAAGCAAGGGCTGATCAAGCGCAGTACCACTGCCTGACTGACACTGCACCGATGAACAAGGCTCCTTCCTTGCTGTCGTACTATTTCCCTCGTCACACTCCTGATGAAGTCTGGGCCGACCCTAGAACATTAGCGGTCTCCCACTTGCAGAAAAAGTACATGTAGCACCGTCTCAAAATACACAAGAGCCAGGTCACTCTTCTATCTCATAAGTGACCCACACCCTGATATGTCACCTACACAATGAGCGGTTGCTCCACCTGAACACACAATGTCACTGGTAAAGTCTATCAGGTGACTAAACACTTCACCTTAGTTCCATGTCCTTGGACAACTAGATCTTCACACAGTATCATGTAGCTACCCTGATCAATGGGTAGTAATCACAACCTAGCATACACTGTCAACAGTTCACCACGATGGCATGAGGTAGCTCCCTACCTTCACAAACATTGTCAACAGTTCATCACGTTGGCATGAGGTAGCTCCCTACCTTAACAAACATGTCACTCTGGTGTTCCCACCAATGTTGTAATCAATGTCCTAGTTCACTGGACCACATGTTGGCTTCATAAAGGTAACCAATGTAGAAACACTATTTAAGCATCAATTGATACATGGTGTCCCATAACCCAACCGGGCCAGAAGCATATAACACAGGTCATGGTGACCGGTATCAATGATCACTCTGCTCAACTTGAAAGGTCACTACCTTGCAATCACCAAGGTTTACACAGAGGTTGAATGTCACCAGTGCTTCACTGGCTTGAATCACCAGACGTTTCAGTGTTGGATCCTCTCAGGATCGGATGACACTCGTCGGACTCTTGACGGAGGTCCTAACCTAGACCTACCGACTTATTCAGCACTCAGCTCCTTCCAACATTGATCTCGCAGAATCAGACGACCACTCCCAGTATAGCCTCAATCAACTTCTGGATAGGCACTGGAATGAGTGGGCCCATAGAGCTCATGGTGAAGCTCTTGAATCTTCTTCTGTATAGTAATAACAGATCCTGAAACACGGAGAGGTTGGTGTGAGTACTCAACTACAACAAAGACTACCAGCATCTCCACCCTGTCACCTGCCTCTCAGACATTCCTCATGTCTACCAACATGAGTATGAAATCATCACATCATAGATCTACTTAGTCACTATAATATATAGGCATAATGATGGTAGAAACAGCAATAGCACACTTGTTCAGTCAAGTAACACTTCTGGGCTACAAATAACCCCTAGCACCAGAGTCGACTGTATGACTCTGTCAAGCATCCTTCGCCTGGTGCCAGTCCAATCCGGTTTCATCTTCCATCATCAATCAACATATACACTTACTTTCCTTTCAGTGTAGGGATTACTGTATCGAGAAGGTGTCCAGCCGGACATCTCCTTCCTGACAGACTCATCAATTCATCAATCCCTTAACCCATGGATTGATCAATTACACACATTAATAACTATATGACCATAATGAATTATCCTCCTGATAATTCATTACTATAGCATTAACCAAGGAGAACTCATGACTTGTTACACTTACATAACAAAATCATATCACAGCCATAGTGTCAGGTCTGGAATCCCTGCCCCAGATCCTGAGTTGCCCTTGTATTCACTGACTATCTTTCAGGACAGTCCTACCTGTGCCGGTCGAGCACAGCTGTGGTGGCCATCCACCATTACACTTTCCCACAGCTACTGTGGGTCCCGTGTACCTTGCCCCGTGACGACTTAAGTCACGTCATCCAATGTAGCAAACCTCCAGACTCCACTACCAAACTCTGACTCCACCTTTTTTTTTGGGGGGGGGGGGGGATTATTCCCTTCATATACTACTACTTCACGGCAGTACTCCAAGTACTCCATGAACCGAATCAGGGTTCCAGAAGAGTAGAATATTAGAGACAGAAACGGTTAGGTTCAAACCTCGATCTATCTAGACACCACGGCCTCGAATTACGGAGTGCCGCATCACCCTCGATCGGGTATGTTCACTCATCGGATATGCACGATTGCATTGGGTCGGACCTGTATCTTATCGGGTTGGGGTTACCGGCCTACCTCCCGCTGCCTAGACATACGTAAGATGGAACACGCACGGTCATCCTAGCGGACGGACATGACAACAAGCAGTAACAATAGTATCATGAATACCTCCTATCAACTGTTATCCTACCGATGCCACACCATTCGGCTTACGCGGAATAACACTACTATCTGCACACAGCAAATACACCACTGCTGATCTCACCTTGATTCCTCGAAAAATCACCATCACTGATAGAACAATTAAATTATCATTCTAATGTCACGAAGCACATTACACATCTCTAATAATAAGCTCTACCTTATCATTTACCGCGTCTAGCATGTTGATGTAATGACTGACAAACTGTCGCCTTGCCTGCGTAATTAATAAACCAAACTAGTAACTGCTACACACTGTAAAGTACATCGTTCGGCCTATTTTATTTACACACCACTCGCTGTGGAATACGGCTTGTTCCGTCAGGTAACACATTACATCGCTGATCGATAAAGCCTACTTAAATATGCAAACCGCCAACTGTAACGGATAACGCTTCGCGACAACTCAATTTTGCGACGGTAATTAATTCCGGGAACTCAGCACGGCATCACGACAACAGTTAAATAATAGAATAAGTATTCAACTAACCTGTGATTTAAGAATCACAAACTTGACTGCAGATGTCCGCACTGGCCGCGAATATTTACATCAAAATTACATCAGCCTGTTGGCTGCGATCTGCCTACGCTGAGGTTTGGTGGGCGACTGCTCACGACAAAGTCAGTGCGCCTTCCACTCGCCTACCCGGGCCGCGTGACTTTCATGATTCACGGAGAAACCCAGAGTCACGATATGTTCTCTCAACCCCGTGCTGCATGAAGCACCCGTGAACTTAGAGCTCTTTCCCACGTACGCACTTGTGGGAATATTCTAGATTCTCCTATAAATAACTAGAATAGCTCCGCCCCGCACTATTTTTCTAGGGAAATCCCCTATTAATTGACATTAAATTCAAGGGAGACCAACGCCTCGCACTCCCTTCAAAGGGCTATTATGCAGAGATCTGTCGATCTGTAGCCGTTTCGTCACAATGATATATGCATTCATTCTTCTAATATAACTTCTCACTTACTTACACTCCAACAAGTCTTCAACCAAATCTTTCTTTTTGGACTTACTATCAAACCTTCCAAGGTTGAAATAGGCTATAAACAGATAGACTTCCTTGGTCATAGAATTTCTGAAGGCAAACTGTTGACAGATGATAAAATTGTATCGAAAATTCTCAATTTAGAAGTTCCAACTACAAAGAAACAAGTTAGAAGTTTATTAGGTCTCATAAACTATTATGCCAAGTTTATACCAAACTGGGCAGAACTTACATCAGTTTTTTCTAATATGTTGACAAAAGATCACCCAGAAAGATTTTGTAAAAGTACCCGCTTAGAGGATGCAATATGCAGATTGAAATGCATTTTTTTCTAATCCACCAGTATTAAGATTACCAAACATAGATGTACCCTTTATTTTGACCACAGATTCGAGTGCTATCGCAATTGGAGGATGTTTAATGCAAGAAGTGCAAGGAGTGAGACATCCAATTCTCTACGTAAGCCGTAAGCTGACAAAGGCAGAGATCCGTTATTCTACGGTGGAATTGGAGGCATTAAGTCTAGTATTTTGTATGCTCAGATTATCTAAGTTCCTCTTAGGTTCCCACTTCGTTGTGCTCACCGATAACTCGCCATTGTTGGTGCTTAAGCAAGGTGCTCCTAAAAACCATCATTTGCAAAGATGGTGTCTGCTTCTTCAAGATTTCGACTTCGAAATCCGCCATATCAGAGGCACGGACAACATTATACCTGATATTTTATCGCGACAAACGAATGCGCCAGCAGAATAACATTAGGCACATTGATAATTCGCCATACAAGAAACTGTGATATTTTATTATGTGGCATAGAACAGTGTAACTCTACAGCTGCTAGAGAACTTTCATTTAGAAGTAATAACACCCCAGTGAATAGGTTACGTATAACACCCACGAACATGACACTTTCAGAACCCTATACTACCAATTACCAAAGCTCTAAGGAACAATCCGAGAGAGAGACATCTGTGAAATGATTTCAACCAGTGAACTGACAGTGATCATTGAAGCATGAAGACCACTTCATACTCGGCATTGAGAACATTCCACGCTTGCTAAGAAACTGTGCAAACAGCCGAAATAGAACGACGACAATTACAACATTCAAGAGATAGCCATACTAACTGTTAACATTCATGTCACGACACGCGGACAACAGGAGGACAACGCACATCATCGTTGGATTTAGTTAGTTAGTTAATTAATTAAGTTAGTATTGAATATGTATTATATTTGTATTGAATTATGTATATAAAATATGTCAACCTGTAAATTGTATATTTTCTACCATAATATTACAGGTATTTCCACTCATAGGCTAAATAATTCTTCCTATGCAGTTTTCTCTAGTTAAGTTATAAACCATTTTTGAGTCATCGTACAAAAAGTACGTATTTTCTTAAAGGGAACATATCGCCTATTTCATTTTTTCTAAGGGCAATAACACTTACCTCAACTTTTCTTATATATTTTAACCAAATACTATTTTGAATGAAAGATGTGTGAATGACAGGGTGAATGAATTAAATGAGAGAGCGATATACTGAGCGGACAAATTGTACGCAAAACGTATTTATTTTAATTTGTCTGCGTCTTTCATGTAAATTGTATTACCTGTCTAAATTGTGGATACATGTTTAGTATTTAGAACACTACATCTAAGCGCCACTGCTTGGAATGCCCGGTCATGCATTGCACACATTGGGGTAATTCATGATTAAGGATATCCCAACTCGTGACGCTTGGAGATAAGCCACACATTCAGTACACACTTGACACAAAACTCAAAACTGAACACTATCAATTAAAATACAGTCACTTTATTAGAAGCAGCAACATATTAGTCAATACACTAACAAGCCAACAGGGACACATGTAGTCAGATGGGATAAAATAACAACGTAACTACATATTCAGCATTATACAACATACGAGAGTAAAAGTGTATTGAAATGCACACACAGGGCAAGATTTGCAGATGCACTTAATTAGCCAAGACTTTTGTCTTGTTAATCCTCTCTAACACAGAGGTTAATTATCTTCGTATCAGTGGGATACTATGAGAAGGACGGGTTGTACAAACAACTAGGAAACGTCACGTAACTACGGTCAGATAAGCATTTTTAAGGACACGGGAGAGAGAGAGAGAGAGACCTCTTCAGCAAATCAGAGAAGTGGTGTATGGGAGAATACATGAGTGTTGATGCCAATATGTAGGTTGCCAAGCTACTATCCACCAAACTACAAACACCGACTTTATGTGAGTCTGTGACAGAATTAGTACCGAACTAATTACCTTATAATAACCCATCAAATCAGGGGAGAGAGGGGGACTCCTGTCACAACCTCACATTGGTAGGTAACTAACATAAGCTAAGAGACACTGGCGAAGGGCTACAACTCCCGCCCAAGGGAAAGAAGTAAGTCACTCGAAGGCTGGAGTAATCTAGAGCCTTCTCGAAGGACTGGTCAGTGAGTCCACTGTCCCGTGGACACTGATGTGGCCCGCCTATTGCGGGGTCCACGAGGAACTCCGACAGAGTTACCACCCGTGTCGGATTGCGACACGTGTGGACGGGCAGAGACAGACAGGACATCGGCGAAGCAACAGGGCTTGCCTTAGGGGGACTTAGTAGTTCAGACCCATGTGTATTTAGGGTCATAGACATATGCTAGATAGTTTGCTTAGAATGATTGTTATAATCATGTGTGATGCTAAACCTCTGTGATATGCAACTCGTCAGTGCGAGCTTGTTAAAACCCACTTCGCCAGCGCACTGTATACAGCAACTCAATAAATATTGCTATATTGTAACTAACGGAGTTGTTGTTGCCTGTTTGAGCCAGAGTCCAGATCCCCTAGAGATCCAAGACTGTGACAGCCTCTTTCTGGTGTTTATGATAAGTTTTCTTTGGCACTCAGCTTCCCTTAAAACGTCATTATTGCTCATTTTGGCTATCCATTTAATTTTCACCATTCTTCCAATGCTTCCAGAGATTTTTTCGCCTGTGTACTAATTGTCCAGGACTCACAGTAGTATGTTAAAACTGGTTCTATGTAACATAACAAGAACTTTTTTTCTTATTGCACAAAATGTTCTTTATTTGCTTGTCCTATTTTGCTCTTTATCTTTGTGATCATCTTCCATCTGATGATATACATGTTCCTAGATATCTGAATCTGATTGAAGCCTGTCATAAAAGTGTCACATAGAACAGACTATAATAATTCATGCGTTTGATAGGAGGTGCCTTGAAGATATTAGAGCAAGAACCGCTTTGGCAAAAGTAGCCTTTTGCAAGATGGAAAACATACTGACTTATAAAAATATGTCAGTTGCAACGAGAAAAAGAGAGTTGAGGTGCTACATAGAACCTGTACTTTTGTATGAATGTGAAACGTGAATAATGAGCAGACAAGCTGAAAAACATCCAGTGGCAGTGGAAATGTGATTTCTG